>OMKY01257253.1:0-15215 GCA_900302395.1 Bregmaceros cantori
TTCTCTGCTCTTTTTTTTTTTTTTGTAATGATACGGCGACCACCGAGATCTACACTCTTTCCCTACACGACGCTCTTCCGATCTCTCGAACATTTTACTTAAGTACAGTACTTGAGTATTTGTACTTCGTTACTTGCCATCTCTGGTAAACAGTCTATAGAGTTAAAGCTTTGTAAAACGTATTTTTGTCTGCACCCAACTACAGTTCTGTAATGACAACAATGACCCCCCCTCCACCCAGAACGTGTTTGAGTGTGTGTGTTGAAATCGAGTCGAACATTTTTCTGCATCCACTCCAATCACCCGCTAAACGGACTATCAGCCCATGTTGCCTCTACATCCAACTGAGTCCCTCATCCGAAATTTGGCGGTTGTCTGGAACGGGCCCAGCAATTGTGACAAGGCCTTTTGTGAACACATCTGCCTCCTCCAGCTCTCTATCTCTATTTAGACCTCTCCCCACGGGCAGTGGTGGTAGGGCGGGGCAGTCGATGGACTTCACATTGAAGCAACTTTTTCAATTTAATAATAATTGCAGTTTCACACGAATACATTTGATTATTTTGTCAATTTATTATTTTTTTTTATCTATTTCAGCATCAAATATGCCAAATTGTTGGAATTTTCTACCCTTCTAAAATAGTTTTTATTTATTTACATGCGAAATAGCATATTTTTCACAATTTCATGCACAAATGGTGTCACCTCAACTAGATCATTTTTTAAAATTTGTGGTTTAGGGTGATTGCAATATGGTCCTGTTCTATGCTGTGCAGTGTGTTGAAGACGGCAGAAGGAAGAATAAACCGCAGTGTGACAGTGGTCGAACTCTGCAAGTTTTCCCCTTTTTGAATGAATGGCATGCTATGGCACATAGGACAGATGAGACCTTTAGTTTCTGCCACTAACCCAAGTCAATATCCCAGGTCCGGATAGCCCATCACTTATATATTTGCACCCCCCCAACAAAAAAAAAAGTTTGTAATTGCTATATTACATTCCTGACTGTGGTTTGTTCCCGCCCGGGCAGGGGTGTGACGATGGACGTGGGAGTGACCAAGTTTGAGACGCCCTCCAAGATGGTGACTCTGATGGATGCTCCCGGACACCGAGACTTCATACCCAACATGATCACGGGGGCTGCGCAGGTACCCTGCCCCACCTGCTGACAACACTGTCCCACCAGAATGGGACTGTGTCGTGTCAATTGTATGGGCAGCTCCAATGAGGTATCAATGCAGAAAAGCCAGAGAGGGGATTAGAATCCACGGCACTGCTCGACCTACGGTCTGGGGGGGGCACTCTATATGCTATATGGAAATGTCTGTGTCTCGATTGGGGATTAATTGCGTTCATGCTGGTGTTTATTTAATGAGAACAACATGAGGTTAGGGGCTATAATGCAACTTGCCTCGTGACATGACTTGGGCTGCAACCAACGATTATTTTCATCATCGATTAATCGGCCATTTTTACTGACGATTAATCGATTTAGTCGGGTCATATTTATCTGCTAGAACATAAATTATTACGTTTTTCAATTTAATTTGCAGTTTCAGTATTGCAAACCTTTGCTGTTTCGCTATCTTCACTTTTTGTTAACATTTCCCAGAGCCTACTTTTCCGTGCTTATTTTATATTTGGTTTTCATCAAACCTTCATTGTTTTTTGTTATCCTTTGTGTGGCTGTGAGGCTTTACAGTATTTAGTATCCAAGAGCCAAAGCAGGAAGCGATTAATCGCTGCCGATTAATCAATTATCAAATGACTTGGCCATTTTTTCAGTAATTGATTATCATCGATTAATCAGTTGCATCTCTAGACATAACTGCTGTTGTGTGGGACAGTAGGTTTTGTTTTGTTTTCCCCCAAATCGTGAAATTAGTTTTTTTTTTACTGATTGTAGTATCAGAGTCACTTCTGCAGGCTTGTGGGAAGCACTGCATGGTGTCTGATAAGGACACACAGACGCACACTTTTACACACAAAAGATATACACTCGCAGACGCACTTTCACACGCACACACACACACACACACACACACACACACACTTAGGAAACTACCAGGGTGTGCCGCCCCACCCACCCTCTGCAGCATTTTGGCGGGAGATGAGGATGAACTTTGGCGTCTGCTGATGTTCAACCACACCGCTTTGTCCTTAACCCTTTGAGTGCCGACCGTTCCGAGACAACATCTGCGTATTGTAAAAGATGGCAGAAGTTCTTATAGTATTTCCGCATTACTGTATTTAATATCCGTATGCTATTATTGAACCTTATGTTTCTTGTGTGTTTCTTTACTCTTCTAAATACCTCCTGCACTGTCTCTTGCACCGGTTACCGAGGAAAAAAATCCTAGTCTGTGAACTCGTATCATTGATAATGGCAATAAACTTGATTTAGTTCTGTGTCCTCGTCAACGACAAACCTACCATGGGAAACTTCAGAATTTAATTTATCTTCAGAAAAAAGTTTGTTTGTACCTGCTGTCATTTTCCCATGGAAAATGACAGAAAATCATCATCAACATAGTTATCACAGCTTGCCATAAAGCCCCATAGTGAACAGGGCAGGAAGAAGAATACATTCTTATAATTCCTCTCCTTGCTCATTAAAAAAACAAAAGACATATCTTAGGCGGCACAATCTGACATTTTCTTATTTCACTTAAATGAAAACTCTAACTCAACCATCATCTTCATATTGATTGAAAACCATTTTTTATATAAATTCGTGAACTGGTGGATTGTTAGACATCCTTTTAAATCATCATTGAGAGCGTTCCATAATCCCACTCCTGTTATTGAGGGACACATTTTCCTTTGAGTAGTTCTCGCAACTTGGTGTTTAAAATCAATCTACTATTGCCACTTTCTAAGCTAAATACAAATAAATGATGTAGTGTGGTTGGCAGTATCTTACTTTTTGCCTTAAACATCATTAGAAGTGTTTGAAACTTAATTAGTTCATAAATCTTCAATATCTTATATCCTATGGATAATCTATTTGTGCGATCTCTGTAGTGGCCTTTATCTATCTTTTTTCATTCTTTAGTAATAATATCCAGAATATGGGTGGGCATGCTGATTTTCTAACAAAATCATGTTATTTAACCTTGTCTCAAAGAAGAATTAAATGCGGCTGCAGTTCAGATTTTGTGGCGAGAGGCAGCGCAATATGCCGCCTAGAGGCCGATAGGTGGTGGATGGAGCTGCAGACACAATCGGTACTGCACCCGCATTTATTTGTTCTCTGAGATGAGGTTAAAAAACGTCATAGCATGTGTTTGGCACAGAATGAGTTAACATAAAACTTAACCGAACCTTAACTTAAAAAAAAAAAAAATGGTACAGCCCTAAGCCCTGTCTTAGGGTGATACCATGGCTGTCAAATGATCAAATCGATGTACCCTAGACCAAGCAATATATCCCACAATGCTTGTGAGACACATGTGACACAAAATGACCTAAACTACCACAAAGATGGTGCCACGGGAGTAAGTAGCGAACGACCACAGCAAATAGTTATAAATGTAAGTACTTTTTGTGATGATTGTTTAATTTTATAATGTTATGATAGTTTTGACGGCGCGACTCGAGTTCGGCGGGTAGTTCCGGTTAAATTTCTAGGCTGAACATGACTTCCAATGTCATTTATTTTGCCATGTCTTAGACTGTTTTACAGCATTATTTTACAACATTGTCTATTCAGTTGGAGCACACACCTACCAGAAAAATGATGGTGGTAACTTGCTCTGTGCTATTCCACGCCCAAATGTTCTGGTGCGGATCTGTGCCCCACGAACATGATTCAATAATCTGTGCAACCCGTTCCACGTACTCATTTTTGTCGGAATTACTAGTGCACTATGTAGGGAGTAGGGGAAAGGTAGCGTTTTCAGACACAACCCATCAGCATCTTTATCTGTTTACTCCATTCACACTGAGTGGTTCCAGCCTCCCCACACCCTCCACCTCACCTCGTATGGTGGGTTGTAAAACCTTTCTGTGTATGTGTGTATGTGTGTGAAGTTCCACCGCATGGAAAGAGAGTGAATTTGTCTAATGCTTGACATATCAGCATAGGGCTGCACAATTTATTTAACTTTTTTTTTTTTTTTTTTTACATTTTTTGAGGCCCATTCGGACCTTTGCCATTAATATTTAAATTGATTTAACATGAAATATTTCTAAATACATCCAGATATCCAATTCTAATTTGTAAAGCAACCTGCGACTCATCGTGTTGCCGTACTGATGTAATGGGTATGAAATGACACCAAGGGGCACTGCGGGATAAACTTCACACGGCCCAACACATGATAGGTTAGACTCAGATCACGTGGGAAAGCGAGATTTCCCAGAATGCAACGGGGGCAAAGGATAGAATTAGAGTATCATTAGTCTGCAGACACTGCGTACATGGGACTACAATTGGCCGTGCAGCCTATTACTGTCGGTTCAATCACTTTGTATTTCATGACCATTTTGCACATATCACACTAAATTATTACAGCATTGTATAATTATCCAATTTGACGATTTACATATTTTAAAAAAATCTTATAACAAATTGATTTCAAATCAATATTTTCTGCACGGCCCCATGCTAGCTGCAGTATGCAGGTAGTGCTTAGCAGTTGCTGTTTGCACGGGTGGTTCAATGTATGGTCATGAGCTCACGCGTCTTTTAACACGGGACGTGAGCGTGTGTGCTGTTTGTGTGTGTGAGAAGGTGTGTATCTGTGTGTGCATGTCTACTCTGCTCATCGAGTCTCGTGAGAGTTGTGCTGTTGACTTTCAATACAAATATTTACCTGTGACGCTGCGTCGGATGCGTTTTTCACTGAACTTTGATATCACTAGAGCTGCAACTGATTAATCGATTAATCGGTGATAATCGATTATTGAATTCACCGGCAACTAATTTGATAATCTATTAATCAGTAGCAATTAATTGTTTCCTTGTTTGCTCCGTCCTCCGCTCAAACATGTTGAATGTTTGTTGTTCAATCTTTGCAATCTCGATAACGTTCCAGGTTAATATTCCTTCCGATTTTGTGCGCCACAATAGCTCAGTCTGTTAAGAGTGAGTGCACTACTAAGCACAGGTATGCCATGATGGTGCGCAGAATTGTGGGTTCGCTCCCCTCACCGACAGCTTTGCCGCATGTCTCCTCTCCCTTCTTCACCTCTTTTCCAGCCAATTCTGAATAAAGCTGAAAATTATACGAATCGGCCGCAAAAAAAATCATAAAAAAGGAAAGCTTAAATAAAGCAGATTAATCGCCAGTGAAAATGGCCGATTAATCGAGGATCAAAATAATCGTTACTTGCAGCTCTAGATATCACAAAGCTTTTTTTGGACATGGTGCAAATCAGTGGTGGACAAATTGTGGTACAAGCACCAGAGCATGACGGGAGGGTTTTTTGAATGTCCACATCATTCACATTTTAAATGCAGTCCTTGAAACTTGGAGAGTGACATAAAACAGGTTAAAGCACAATGTGTTTGAAGCGAACCAGTCATCCACATCTTTGTTTAACCTGTGCCAAACGAAATCAACATTGCTGTGGAAACTAGGGAAGATGAAAAAGAAACAGCCGGGACACGCGTCAAACTGCAGCGCAATTCGCCTTGCCACATTTAAAATAAAGAGCCAGAGAGACACAACAAATATACAATTGATATATTATAAACAACATTTCTGCATGAACTACATAGAGGGAAAAGGAACCGCCACCACAAGAGAGGTGGCTACTTGGACCACTGAATAGTTTGAGAACCACTGGTGTAAGATCATTTTGCACAAGGACCCAGCGAGTCCTAGCAGTGCCCAAGGGTTAACGTGTTTGTGGTCTTGGTGTGTGGACAGGCGGACGTGGCGGTGTTGGTGGTGGACGCCAGCCGGGGTGAGTTCGAGGCAGGCTTCGAGGCTGGGGGGCAGACTAGAGAACACGGTCTCCTGGTCCGCTCCCTCGGCGTTACCCAACTGGCTGTGGCTGTGAACAAGATGGACCAGGTCAGTCTCTTCTAGGGGTGTAACTAATTTAATAATCGATAATCGTCAAGGAACAGGGCTGTTGCATGAAGTCACAGCTTCAGACATTTTGGTGGTATAACGTACTGTGAAGTATACGCATATGTAAGGTTAAGCGATGTACCTTACCACTTCACTTCGTTATGTAGGGGCAAATACAATGGACGTAGTTAGGCTGTCATCTGCTGGCGATTTAGCGATATTAGCATGGATAAATCAATAATTTAAGAATGTTTAAACAATGTTATGCAAATATCGCTCTCTGTCTGTTCATCTGACCGCATGATACCATCATAATGTCTGCCGCTGCCAAGCCGTGACGTCACCGCGCAACAGCCCTATTGACTCATTTTGTACTGACGTTTGGGTCTACACAAATTTGAAATTCATAAATAATTTCTGAGAAAACATTATTTTTAACGGACATCACTGATTTAAAACTGGATTGGTAGTGAATTATCACTCCCAGTCCCAAGTATTGACATTAATGAATATTATTGAAGCATCGCCCAAGACTAAACTTGAGGCTCAGCTAGTGTTCAATTCTTACCTGCCCTCCTGTGTGTTTATTATTAGTCGAGCTGAAAGCTTTCATGGCAATCATTGAGTGTTAAAAAAAGTTAATCTTTTAATTAGTCTGTAATTCTGTATTGTCTTTTCCATATGCTGACCCAGATTGAGGATGATCGGATTAGGCGTTTTGCTCAAATACGGTCACAGCAAATTGGACAGCCAAAACGAACCAAAATAATGAGTGAAATTTCACTGCTACAGTGTACCAGTGATCACCAGTGATGGCAAAAGTACCCAGGTGTCTTACTTGAGTAAAAGTAAAATACATTTGAGTAAAAGTAAAATACAAAAGTACAAAAAGTAGAGTAAGATTACAAAGTGCTGATCCAAATATCTACTCAAGTCAAAGTAAAAAGTTCGGGCTCTGAAATATACTCAAAAGTATTTTCAAAATTGCAAAGTATTAAAGAAATTTGCCGCTAATGTTGGGGAAATAATAATTTATTAGCTTCTTGTGTGTGTAAAGACGCATATTGTACAAAATGTCATTAGTATGGCTTGGTGTTTATATTAGGCTGCATTACCTAATGTTAATAATTTGCAAACAAAAGAGTATATGTACATATACATATAAATAATGTGTCTGTTTTTGGGAAGCGAAGAGTAGAAAGTACTGATATTTGTGTTGAAAATGTACTGAGTAAAAAGTTGTCGGAGAAATAAATCTAGTAAAGTACTAGTTACTAAAATCTACTTAACTACAGAACTTAAGTATTCATACTTTCTTACTTCCCATCTCTGGTGATCACTTATGCCTGTAACTAATTTATAGTAACTAAGCTACTTTGATATTAGTAATTTTTCCAGTAAGTAGTAATATTTTGTGAAAGCACTCTACTTTAATGGAATGGTTTGTAATGCTCCTGTTACCTTATGTTTGATAACAAATTATTAAACAATGCGAATTATTTTATTGGCTGGAGTGTAAAAACTACTTGCAGTAACATGAATTTTGGAAAAACTAGAAAAAATTATGGAAATCTGGAAAAATGGGAAAATTGCACCAAAAATGCCAGGGAGAGCGGTGCGGCAATTAAAGTTGAGTCACCACCTAAACGATCAGAATTTAAAATCCAAACAATTATTAACCTGAAACTCTATTAATATTGCAAACTTTAATGGCTCACTCTCTCCACTTTGCATTTATTGCATTTCCATTTTAACATTAACAGGGAAGAGCCTACTCTTCAGTGGATGAGTCCACACACTGGCTAGAGACTGGCATTGAGAGCAACATATATTAAACATGTTCGAGCGATGATCAGACCAAACCAGGATAACGATTAATCGCTGCTGAGTTAATCGATTATCAAATTAGTTGCCGATTAACTCATTCTGCCAAAGATGTTATTGCGTTTTTTTGTTATTGCGTCTATCTGACCACCAGAGGGCGCCGTACGCCGCCCTTGGGGCCCAGTGTCTGCCTCAATAGCGGCGACATATACCGCAACCTGGCGGTCACCGTCGGTACTGCACCCACATTTACTCAATATTTTGTCAGAAATCTACACTTTTTAGTGATACCCATAACTATATAACTAAAGAATGGAGACGGATATGAAACAAGCTTTTTTCTGATGATGCTGATGATGATGATGTGAAAGTCTGAAGTTCCCGATGTTGTGCTATGTGTTTTGTTGGCAAGGACACAGAACTTAATTTTCTATGGGTCTTGAAACGGGCTGGCACTGGATGAGTTAAATAATCGATTAATCAATCGATTAAGCATTTGCCCCTCAACTTACTGGGCCATGAATGTGAGGGAAAAAAATGGTAAGGCATCATAATCTTGTGGATGGAGGTTGATGAGGAGTTTAAAGGTGTGGTGGATTGGGGGGTGTTGAAAGCGCCGCTGTTTGCAGATATGTCGGGGATGTTTGCCAAGTGACCGTTGATGCCTGAAGAGCCAGACCCACCTTTTACACTGTGCCTCTGCTTTGAACATGCGCGTACAAACGCGCACGCGACACACACACATACAGACAGACACACACGTATCCGCCCACTCCCATTTATTGTGGCTGAATGGTGCTTTCACTTTGCCTCTACAGGTAAATTGGCAGCAGGATCGCTTCCAGGAAATAACCACCAAACTGGGACAGTTCCTCAAGCAGGCCGGGTTTAAGGTGAGAGGGGGCGGGCCCGTGCGTGGGGGGTGGGTGTTGTGGGAATACGGACTGAGATGCCATTCCTAGGCCAGTTGAGAGGCATAGGCTACATCCACACTAGAATGTTTCTGTGGGAAATCTGGTTCTTTCCTTGCCGTGTGCACCTTCCGTTCACATTAAAACCCCAAAATGTGTTTCAAGGTGAAATGGCCTTCGAGGTAGATTGTTGCCGCATCATTGTCATATCTTTGCCACTGTGGACGGCAGCGAGAGAACCTTTGTTTACGTGTGGATCACAGCCACATGGCCAAAACCAGTGACGGGCAACAAAGCAGACTCGTGGTGCTGGTTTTAAATAAAGTGCTTTTCATTGTTAGACTTTGTATCTATTTCGGCCAAAGAAATGTGCACGCAGATCAGAAGCACACTGCTGCTGTTGGCTATAATGTGCAAATGATGGCAGGGCTCCGAACCGGTTCAAGGAACGAAAACCGAAGACGAACGTAAATTTCCTGAATTTTACTAGGAGTGGAAACGAAACCGAAAATATATTTCTTCAACTGTTCCAGAACAGAAACGGAACATTATGAAATCCACAAAACCGGTTAAACACGTTTTTTTTTCTGTTCTATATATATTTTAACATATCCTATGTCTAGGAGACTATTTCCGTCCACTTTCACTGTCAGTCATCAATCCCCATGGATCTGGGGCTCCATTTTGTGGACAGACGAGGAAGTGAATGTAATGGTTTTAAACCCGGTTTTCACATTAATACA
The DNA here is from genome assembly GCA_900302395.1 of Bregmaceros cantori. Lineage (NCBI taxonomy): Eukaryota > Metazoa > Chordata > Actinopteri > Gadiformes > Bregmacerotidae > Bregmaceros > Bregmaceros cantori. The sequence goes on from OMKY01257253.1 coordinate 9,502, forward strand.
GTTTCACTGAAGTTTGAAAGTCCACCAAATATATTTTGAATAAACTATATAAAAAACGTAATATTTCACCAAAATTAGGAACTTAAGAACGAACAAATTTTTTGCGTTCTGAACCGGTTCAGGGCCAATATTTTGGTGGCGGAACGGTTCTGAGAACGAAAACGTTAAAGATGGGCCTGGCTGAACCGTTCAGAACAGAACGTTTGAAAAATAATTTTGTTTTCAAGCCCTGGGTGATGGTGCTTTTTGTCTTCCAGGAATCTGATGTGTTCTATGTGCCATCGAGTGGCCTGTCCGGGGAGAATCTCACGACCCGCTGCACTGTGTCTGAACTGACGAGCTGGTACTCTGGGCCCAGCCTGCTCGAGCAAATAGGTAGGTGGACCTGCGTGGTCACCTCAAGTTTTCAGTCTGTGACTCTAGTGGTAACTGCATGGATGTTTAGTGGCTGTGGAAGGCTTTGATCAATGTGCAATGTGTATAACTTACTTGCTTTTCTTTTTTGTGTTGACTTGAGATTGTCACTCTAATTGTTCATGTTTTTATTTTCTTTTTACTTTGATCTTTTATATTAAACATGATCTGTCAGTAGAAAAAAAAATCTGCATCACTTTTGCTCAGGAGATTTTTAACATTAAGCACGTAAACTTCATGGGTGCCAATACTAGCTGGCAGCACTGTACATGAACTTCTAGAGAGTTATGAGATGATGCTGTAATGTGTTGTGTGTGAGAGATGCTGTAATGTTTCATAAATGGGTGGTCCCTTTGTGCGAATATAACTGACAAAGTTGTGCATCAACACAAGTCAACGTGCCAACTGCCAATGTAAATAATTGTAGTGATCTCATTCTTATTTGATCCGGAGATGAAGGTGGCAAACAGCTTTAATTGTCTGTCTCGGGTACAGCAGTCGTGCTGATACGTGTGTGTTACACCCATACACCACTCTACAAACATGGAGAACTTCGGCGAGACTCACTGGCATTTTTAGAAATGTATAATAAAAAAAAATGAATGCAACTTTCTGAAATACAATCGTTAGTTTTATTGTCCATCAATCATCATATTCATCATTCACAATTCATAATGGAATCAACGCCCCATATTCCCTGCCCTCCCCCCTCCCCCCTCCCACAGATTCTTTCAAGCCGCCCCAGAGGTCTATAGAGAAGCCGTTCCGGCTGTGCGTCTCTGACGTTTTTAAAGGTGAGTCGATTTGAATACGTGATACCAGCAAAATGTCTGACGCCACCAAGTCCTGATTGTCACGTGCATCCAGGGCTTTGAACCAGTTCAAGAAACGAAAACGAAAACCGGGAACTTTTAGTATTTTCCAGGGAACAGAAACAAAACCAGAAACGTTATCATTTTTTATGTTCTGGAACAGGAATACTTATTTAAAAATAACGGTAACCGGTTAATACCGGTTTTACTTCGTTCCTCAAAGGAGTGCACTTTGGGATAACTTCAAAAATAATGAGTATTTAGAAAATCTACGATGCAGCAGTGTACGAATCGTTGCGGGACTCTTTTGTTGTGGGTTCGCCCCGACACACGAGACCTCGGCTGTAGAACGCTACCAGCGGGCCTCTGTAGCGAGTCGCTGTGAGTCGCCGCAACATATATTGCATAGCATTAAACACCTGACAGGAACAACATTAACCGTTCCGGGAACAATATTTTTTTTGTTCTAACCGGTTCAGGAACTTATTGGTGTAACACATAACCGGAAACGCTATAATTCTGTTTCTGTTCGTAACGAACCGAAAATATTGGTTCAAAGCCCTGCGTGCATCAGCCCTTTTGTCATATGATGCACTTCATCAGATTCACATCTGATCTGGGCAAAAGGATATTATTGGCTCAGTAAGTTATTGTCGTTACCCCTAGATAGTGCCCTATGGAAGACTGTGACTGATGCTAGGCTATGATTGTCTGTTCCAGACCAGGGTTCGGGCTTCTGTGTGACGGGGAAGATCGAGGCAGGCTACGTCCAGACGGGAGATAAAATGTTGGCCGTCCCTCCCAACGAGACCTGCACCGTCAAAGGTACAACTAACCATTATTTTAATAGTCCATTAGCTTCTGACTATTGAAACAGTCGACTAATCAGTTGAGGAAAATACCCAAAATACTCACGACGACACAGATTAACATTGCTTCTTCCCAAAGCACTCACTCACTGACAAGATCACTTCTTGTGAGCAGAGATGGCAAAAGTACCCAGATTTCCTACTTGAGTAAGAGTAAAATACATTCTTAAAAAAACAACTTGAGTAAGACTGCAATGTACTGATCCAAATATCTACTTGAATAAAGTAAGCAGTACAGGCTGAGAAATATACTCCAAAAGTATTTTTGAAAGAACAAAGTACTAAAAATAAAATTGTATGTTTTTTCAATGTTAGTTTGTCATTGCTATTGTTTGAATAATTTACCAACAGCCTAGACTCATTTAGCTTATATCTCGGGATAAAATGAAAACCACTTATTAACTAATAACTGGGACTGTACTCTGCATCAGCGCCACCTACTGACTCGTATTATACACCTTATTCTAGCCTGTCATGGCGCAAAAAAGAGAGAAAAAGTAACAATTCTGTTTTGGTAAAAATAAGGAGTAGAAGTACAGATAACATTTTACTCAGTACAAGTAAAAAGTAATCACAGAAAAACGTGCAGATACTTGAAAATTTTACTCACGTACAGTACTTAAGTATTTGTACTTCATTATTTGCCACCTCTGCTTGTGTCACTTTCTCACTATCTTCCCTCTATCTCAAAAGGGATAGAGATTATGGGTCACTTCATAGTGACCCATAATCTAAAAATAAATATTGATTATCAATAATGAATGAAATGAGAAAGTATATTGTGATGACATTTTTAGCCATACCGCCCAGCCTTACTACGGACATTTTCATCCAGTCCTCTAAGTGGTACCCGCTCTCTCATCCCCCTTTCACACTAAACGCTGTCAATAAAGGCCGATTCATACCCTACGTGTGGCCGATTACGTACGCAAACCGTCCGTATGTTCCACGTGTTGCCGCCTTCATACCTCCGAGCGTCTTTTACGTTACTGTGTGTAACAACAACTGTTTATACTCAATTGCGCCCACCACATTTCCGGTAGTATTGCTCCGTTTCATCCATTCGCACGTAATCATAAGGTCTCCAGATCCGTGTCAATTTACGTACGTAATCGACAGAGAACGTGTGAACCGCTTCATCCATATCCGTAGTTTACATGAGGCATGAATGGGCCTTAAAGGGAGAAAAATGGCGCCTGCGCTGAAAAAAAACTACTTTGTCATATTAATGATGTTTCAGGTTAATAATCGTGAGAAAAAAAAAAAACCAATTGCTTGTACAAATTAATCGATGAACAGAATAACCATTAACCCTACTTTGAGTTTTTTATTCCAGTGCTTGCATTTGCTTGTTTTATTTCATGGATACTTGCCATTGTCTGATTCTATCAACTGCAGTGTAGCTGTTAGGACATTTTTGCAGTCTGCAATGCAGTCTGTTATGTGTGTCTATGTGTGTCTGTGTTTGGTGTGTGTAATCGAGTGCTGTCATTACATAGACAAATATTATTTGAGTATCAAATGTTGGGGAATTCAATAGAATTCCCTAACAACGCAAACACACAGGTTTGTAGAGTCAAGTCAATTATATCTTATCAAAATGTAAAATTATCATTTGCTTACAAGTTATCTACGCACACAAACACATGTACATATATATGCACAAATGTTGCTGTGCAACTACTTGTGTACAATATACTCTTAACTTAGAGATATACTTTGTGTCATTCTGATTTTGACCCACAGCTTTGCTGGTTGGATGTTTTTTATTTTTTATTTTGGTATATTATGTTTCAAATGTCTCTAATTAGTTTGATATGTTCAAATAAACATCCAAACATTCATTCATTGTGTTTTATACACGTCCCTTGTATGTAACACGTTTATGGTAACGGTTAAATGTTCATGATGTACATGACAAGTTTAGAGCGATTAGCTGACACACACACACACAAGGACGCCACAAAGTCATCATGATGGGTGGTCCCACAGCGCCCCGCGGTGGTCATGTCTTGTATAACTGTCTCCCACTGCGCCGCACGGTGGTCCTAGACGAGACAGACAGATAGATGTTCCGTGGGGCAAATTTTCTTTTTCAGAGGTTGACTGTAGTGTATTCATGTCATGTATAATGTTTTCCCACAGGCATCACGTTGCACGACGAGCCACTGGACTGGGCGGCGGCCGGCGACCACGTCAACTTGACTGTTACTGGGATGGATATCATTAAGATCAAGTTAGTCACACCCAAGTATAACATATCTATAAGAATTAAAAAAAATATATATAAAAATAATCCAAAAACATATATCAAATCAATGTCAGATTCTTCTGGAAATTCTTTTTTTCTTTCATGAGTGATGTTTTAAGTAACGTTTTTCATTCTTTATTGATAGGACGGTAGACATCGTAGGCATTCGCTCACACGGGCGAATAGAACGCTCAGCTCTATGGACACTATGGTTACGCCACCGCGCAGACTATTTAGTCCACAAAAAATCTAGTACATTGTGATTATTGACCCATGGAGTTCACCAGCATCAACACCTTGTAGTCACATGCTAGGATGTGTTACTACACCAGAACCAAGCAAATATTGAACGCAAATACAGTTTGCACACTCGACATCTGACATCTGACCGCCACTACTATTTATAGTCGATGTTTTATTTATAACCATCCACCCTGTATTTACACATGGCTTTCTGTCAGGCACATCACAGCTGCAGGAATCGTGGCTGGACTGTTCTCGGTGCGCGTCGACTGCATTGCGTCATCGGGCAGGGCTTGAAAACGAAATTTATTTTTAAAGCATTCCGTTCCAAACGATTCAAACGTTCCGCGACCAAAATATCGGTCCTGAACCGTAGGGCTGTACGATTTTGCCAAAAAATAAAATCCCGATTTGTGTCTTTCAAATCTCGATTTTCGATTTGTTTCCGATTTCTTGAAGAAATAGGACAAAACATATCAAAACTAGAAGTTTCATATTTGAAACTTTGCAAATGGTGTCCAGTTTTGTAATTAAGTAGAGACACCTCACCCTTTGGCTTAGGATTAATCCAATTATCAATTTATATACATTTTATTTACCCATACAACTTGAAAACAGACCAGTAAAATCATTATTATGAATGTTAAAAAGGAAATACGATTTGACAATTTCAATTTTTCAAAAATCCTCTGAACTAAGTAATCCGATTTCGATTTCAAATCGATTTTTTTTGCACAGCCCTACTGAACTGTTTCAGAACGCAAAAATTCTGTTCGTTCTTAAAGTTCTTTATACTGTGCAATGTTAAATTTAGATATAGTTTATACAGAATAGATTTGGTGGACTTCAGTGCAACTGTATTAACGTGAAAACCGTGTTTAAAACGGCATTACGTTCACTTCCTCGTCTGTCCACAAGATGGAGCCCCAGGTGCATGGGCTTGATGACTGACAATGAAAGTGGACGGAAATAGTCACCCTCCATAGGATGTGTTAAAATATATAGAGAACAGAAAAAAACATTTGTGGATTTCATAATGTTCCGTTTCTGTTCCGGAACAGTTGAAAAAATCTTTTTTCGTTTCCGTTTCCGCTCCTCGGGAAATTCCATAAAATTCTGTTAGAG
>OMKY01257254.1:5337-18683 GCA_900302395.1 Bregmaceros cantori
CCCCCCCACACACACACACAACAGTACCACACTTTAAAAGTCCAGAAGAAGTTCTCCACGTCCAGCATGTGAAATACCAAATGTGGCCATGTTTCTTCAGGGGCACTGAAGTGAACACAACAACACTCCAAGAGAACAATGATCAACGCCTTTAGTGTGTTTCCGGGCGTTCTTTGGTACAAACACATCAGTGGGAAAAAAATAGCTAAAATCATCCCTAGTTCCAGCCATAAAAACAATACTTAATCTCTGTTGAGAGGGTTTTCAGTGTTATCCAAGAGCTGCAAGGCTTGACTCGGGTGTGTCCGCAACTGTAAAAAGTCGTTTGGTAGGGTGCTCGGTGAGTCATCAACAAAAATTAAAAATAAAAATGTCCACATCGGGTCTCGGGTCTTACTGCGGAAGCGGAACCAGAACCTCGACATAGCTGATGGGGAAGAAACCTGATTCGCCGCTCAGCATGCCCTCGTACCAGTTGGCGTCGATTTGGTTGGTGAGGATGACCACGTCGCCCTCCTTCAGCCCCAGTTCGCCAGCGTTCTGTGGCTCAAAGTCGTACAGGCAACGGCAGCACGGCTGGTCCGGAAGCTCAGTCACTGCAGAGGGTGGATGTGAATTACAGGAGGCAAAAACAAAGTTACAAAACTAGAAATGTATCTGACACTGAGTAGCGAAGCTCTTGCATAGCTGCATACTAATACACAAACCAAGACTTTGAACCAATATTTTTTTCCCAATTGGTTCGTTCCGAACAGAAACCGAATTATGTTTCAGGTAATAAGTTGCACCAATAAAGTCATAAATATTGAAAAAATATCGTTTCCAGAACGGTTAATTTCGTTCCTGTCAGCTGAATTCAAGTTGCGGCACTCGGTGGGGGCAGGGGCCTGGGAAGGGAAGATGCATGGCAGCAGAGACTGCCGGAGCAGCGGACACCTATGGGACAGGCCGCGTCGTGTTTCCACAAAAATTTTGAGGAACGAAATAAAACTGGACTTTTTTTTTAATTTTCCAGAACATAAAAAAAAATTCTGGTTTTGTTTCTGTTCCCTGGAAAATACAAAAAGTTCCCAGTTTATGCTTTTGTTCCTTGAACTGGTTCAAAGCCCTGGTACTAATACAAAACATACAATCAGGTAGCTTGCATAACTTAGCCATGTTTGACACCTTTTCCCACAGTGTAGATAAATAAAATGAATTTAAAAACCTTATACATATTCCTTCATCAAGACTCGTCCTTTCCCACTGGACACCCGATCTGAATTCCCATAAAAGACTATTCTACAATAGGGCTGTCAAATTTAAACATGATTAATCATGTTAATACTGTTAATTGTGATTAATCACAATTAATCTCAATGAGTTTAATGCAATTAACGTGATAGATCTCTATTAGTAGGGTGAATTGCCCTAATGTGAATTGCCCTAAAGTATTCGCAACTTCCTATGCGGGACAGTTAGTTGCCTAATGACGGACAGTGAAATGTAGTATTGAACAGTATAACTTAATGTTAGACACATTATCATAGTTTGCTTTTACCATAGTTACGCTGACTGATTCTTTAGCTTAGGGAGGAGCCAGAGACACGAGATCTTAACACAAACTTTCCACTACAGAGTGTCATTTTTCCGTACGGTACTGTACGGAGCTGCCGAGGACGTACGGAAGAAAAAAAACTGTAGTGGAAACCTAGCTTAAGTGTCCCATATTAAGCAGTGGCCCAAATTAGAGAAATCCACCCTATGTGATTAACATGATTAATCACAATTAAATTAGACCGCCCTACTCTACATTATGGGAGAGCATCAAAATACCAACCCTCAATTTTCAATTGTGTAGAAAAGACTTTGGCATTGGCTTTGAGTTGTTTGTGTTACCCGCTTCTTCCTGCCGTCCCCGGCCTCAGAAGGGTTGCTCTTGGCTGTCATTGACGCAAAGCAATTCCTGCTCTTCTTCCCTGCATTGGCTTTGGGTCGCTGAAGCACCGGTTGGACCGTCAGGGCTTTTGACAGCGCCTTCGAGGCTGCTGGCTTTGCCCTTGTCGCGGCGGCACCCTGCGTGGGCCGCGCCCTTTGAGTGGGGCGTGAGGCTTGGGGCGGGCGGGGTGTCGGTGTCGCACGTGGCGTTGTCACAGGGCGCGGTGATTTTTTGGAGGGCGAGTGGAGGTGAAATATTTCCTCCTTGTGGACCGGGCTGTGGTCCATCATCTTTTCGAGGGCCGGCCCGAAAAGGCCCTTTGTGGGATCGTAGGGCGCATCCATGATCTCTATTCTCTGGGTGTCGCCAAGAACCGACAGGTTCAGCCACAGGGCCCTCTCGCCCGCCACGGCCAGCGCCATGATGCGGCCACAGCCTCGAACTGCGCCGCGCGAGGAGCGCAGCAGCAGGTCGTTGACGATGCATATTTCCTCCACGAGGAAAGGACTAAGGGCTGAGGATGAGTCCAAATGCCGACCGAGCTCTTCGAGGTTCTCTGCCTGATACGCCGCCAGGAGCGTGACGGCGTTCAGAGAGCAGATGGATTGCGCCGCGTACTTGTAGATGCGGTTGTAGACCGAGGCTGTTATTCGATCCCCCTTGGGTAGGACATTTGGCGACAGGCCAACTGTACTACGGTTGGGATGTAGATGAATAAACACCGCCGGCTCCACAGCCGGCAGCCCGGCCAACCCCAGCCCCGCCATGCCCTGGACATGCAGGTTGTGGTGGCCCCTGAGCGGAAGCCTGCTCTTGTACGGGCTGGACCACGACCGGGACATCTCTTTCATACAGATGGGAACTGCGGGTAAGAGCTGCCGGGAGGGAGTGTGAGGGAGCCTCTTCCCGTCATACAGGTCGCGGTCCACAGTCCCGGATTTCACCACGGCCGCCGGCCAGGGGATGGCCAGTTTCCCCGCTGCCCGCTTGCAGACGTCGATTAGTCCACAGTCCATCGAGTCGGCCGCACTGAGGGATCTCGACCGGGGGGAAGGGTAGGGGTCATCTTTGTCTCCATATCCTCCTTCTTCCATATCTCCTATCGTAACGATATCAAAATTGACGTTGTCGTCCGCAAGAGGTTCCTCTAAGGGGACATCTTTGAACACCTTGGGATCTTTGCCCACCAGGTCAGCCCACCTCACGGTTGCTGTTGTTTGGTGAATGGGGCTGGCTGCAGAGCCTGGTGTCGGGGAGAAATATTGAAACTAAGGGAGTATTCAAACCTTGCATGTGTATCCCAGTTTCATTTCCGAATGAATGGAGATGGAACTCCTTTGCCCATTGTCCAAGGTAGGTGTAAACACGCTAAGCGCACGCCAAGTCATCCTGGTATGATTTCGCAGGATTAGCATGCTAATCAACCGTGATGATTCCCAAATTCCGACTCGATTTGGTCATGTCTGCAGGTGACTGCGCAACAACTCGTATCTCACAGAGAACACTGCAATGCGGCGGCAACACATAGGACGTCGTATGGTCATCTGTTGCTCTAATCTCAGAATGTGATAACATGCCTTTATTTACAAATATGTCTCAGTTCAAAGGCAGTCTGAACACAACCAGGACGGATCCAATTTATTTGGCTCTAGATAAACTATCCCATGCTAAACCGAGGACCAAATTGCACAAAGTTTGTTACTCAGGTTTGAATATGCCCAACATTTCCATAGAAACAATCTCTGAAGAAAGTTAAAATGAACGCACAATTTGGCTTCTTTTCGAGGTTCCCACCGGGAGTCTCTTCTCCTGAATTTGACTCTGGATGCGACCATCCACGCTTCTAACCCCGGAACGAACCAGTGGGGGTCCATAGTCCCTACCTGACACAGGGGACCTGACCACTGCAGGCTCATGGTAGGGTGAGCCTTCACCGCTCTCCAAGTGGGGCGATCGCTCAACATGCTCCAGACTCTTCCCCTTGAGGTGGGGAGTACTCTTAGCTAGCAGAGAGGAATGACAAGCCATGACTGTTACTGTGGCAAACAGCTTGTGTTTAGTTAACTACTGACTTAGCCGAGCCAAAGTAAATGACTTGAGCTTAACTGTGATTGTCTAACAAACTCTTAACTTTTCTAATTTTTAATTTTGATTCTTTTCTGCCAGATTTTTTTCTGCCATTAGTACTGCATAGGGCTGCTGGATGCGATGTCATGGCTTGGTGGCGACAGAGATTTTGCTGGTATCACACGCGATGAAATACCGCTCTCTGCCTGTTCGTCTGACCACGATACCACCATAATGTCTGCCGCGGCTAATCTGTGACGTCACCGTGTAGCAGCCCTACAGGTTGGGGAGATATGTCATATTGTCCCTGGTATTTTTGTTGTTTTGCAGAGAAGCACTTTGCATTGCTCTGCATGGAAGGCGCGAGATAAATAAAGTTTGATTTGAGAATTTTGTGCCTGACCCTGCCGGACACATCAGCATGTGTCTGTGTGTGTCCATCTTACATGTCTCCTGGTGTGTAGAGTCAGGACTGGTGGCCCAAGGTGGAGTCCTGGTCACGTGAGGAGTTTGAGGACCTGAAGGAGAGCAGATATGCACACAACGCACATGATCGCTACTTCTCAAAAGACTGTCGCACTTACAAATGTTCTCGGCCTAGCTAGGGGTTTAAAGATGGCCGCCACACAGGGAATCACGCACAAGAAGTAAAGTGCAAAATTCTTATTATGCGTTTATTCTACCAGCTTTTTAGGGCACGGGATAAACTACATATCGGATGACCCCAAGGATATCCATAACAATATATATGTTCTAAATATCTATTGTACAGCATATTTTAAGTAAGTTACTACATGACATTGGATCACTTTTCTTACGCAGCTTTTGTTGTTCCGTTTTTGTTGCTCCATTTATGACAATGTCCCATGTGCAATGTCAATAAAGTTTCATGGCGTCGTCTGGTCGCTATCGACTGGATATTACGACGCTGAGCTAGTGTCCCTAATGTCTCCAATGAGTTCCACTTCCTGAGTGGAAGTGGAACTAGGAGGGAGAGATGTTAAATCATTGAGTGCCAAAGATGGGTTATTACGTTGTTTTTTTGTTGTTTAGTTTTTTAAAGTGTGTCAGAATGCACAATACGCATTGTGTTTTTGTTTTTTTCAAAAAGAAAAGAGGCGGGTGCCGTATCACTTTTGTCCATCGGATGGCGCCAAATGCCGTCCCTCGGGCCGAATGAGGCCAGCGTTTAGTGCCACCTGGCGGACAAAGTTGGACCCGTTTTTATTCATGAAATGTTCAGAAATCTGAATTTTTAATGACCCACCCATGTTCTGGAGACTATAACTAAATAATGGAAACAGGTCGAAACAAACCATTTCTCTGATGATAAAGGAAATTCTGAGCTTTCCTTTGGTATGTGTGTTGTCGACAAGGACCCAGAACTTGATTTTCTACGGGTCTTCAAAAACTCTCCGATGTTGAAAAAAATCCTGGCACTGGGATGTGCTGAACTTGAAAATGGCCTGGCACTGAACGAGTTAAAGTTGTGACGTAATCACAGCGGAGCAACTCGGACTCCAACAACACAGTGAGAAAGTCATCTACAAACCCATCTCTTCCACCAATCTTACCGCCAATCTATCGCAAGTTGTTGTTTCTAATGATATTGCATGTATTGTTTTACTTACATGCATTTAAATTTTGTTATCTGCACAGTGATAAGGTTGATCAGGTCTTGAAAGGCACCTCAAATTGGGGCCTAATTGCCCTAACGTGAACCACTGCCTAAAGTGGGACACCTAAGCTCCAGTGGCTCTGGCTCCTCCCTAAACTAATGAATGTCAGTGAAACTATGGTAAAAGCTAACTATGTGTCTAACATCAAGTTCAACTGTTCCAACACTACATTTCACTGTCCCACGTTATCCAACTGACTGTCCCACATTAGGAAGCTGCAAAAAATGGCCCACATTAAGGCAATTTACCCTACAACCATTATTATTATTATCAATGAAGCAAAAAAAAAATAATATATAACAGTTGCGGATGCGCTGTATGAATTATTTCCACCATTTCAGTATGTTGTCTAATGCTGGTGAGCAGATAGTATGGTGTGCTCCTCTAGGACTGCTTACATGCAGTAGTTTTAAGGGAAGTTCTAAAATGTAATGCGTCAAGCAAAACATAATACCTCTCCACTTGTGCATTCGTATAGGACCACCTACCTACTCTCTAGCAAAATATATAGCTACACTGTCTGGTGGGGTGGATTCTCAACCTACGGAGGAAGATGGGGAGTGACTCGCTCGTCCTGACATCCCGGGGGAGCTGGCTCCACCAAGAGGAGATCATCTGAGACCACACTGTGGGCACTGCCACCTGTGCTGCGGTGGCAGAGTGGAGTGGGCAAGGAGCTGTGTAGGATCAGGTTACCCCCTGCTATTCCCAATACCAGTTATTCTGGGAGAAGGAGGGAACATTCTAGAAACTCAGTTTTCTTTTGTCTGATTGATGAAGCGATGTGTATCAGTGTATTATTTTTTTTCCCCGCGTCACTGCTGTTTTTCATCTTTATTCATCGGAAACTGGGTTGAAGAGATCGGGGTAGACGCAGACAAGCCGACAAGAGGAGGAGAACTTGCAGCACCGTGGACGCTGTGATTGACACAGCACCATTAATATGAATGGGAAGACGGGCAGGAATATTAGGTGCAGCGTCTTTAACCCCTCCGCCAAACAACTGCCCCGATGTGTATCGGGGCCACTGAAGATTTTGGACACCAGCGCTGTTATTTTACAGCAAATCTGAGATTGCGATGGATTATGGTATACCTTCCCTGGTTGGTGACTGGTGCCTGGTGTATACTACTTTTCGCACTGTGTTTCGGACACAACACTATAAAACGTTGCAGTGGACTATATAATGAGTAGGGAGTAATTTTCAAATGCAGTTGATGTCTGAAACTGTTTCATCCATCAGACCATGTCAACATAGAAGCCTGACACTAAAACGGATCCACTGTATTATAAGGCATGTAGCATATAAATCAGATCGAAAATACGTGGAACCTATCTTCCGAAATCCCCATCCTCTGAAATTTCGGAACACAGGGATTTCAGAAGATAAACATTTTGGAACGCGAGCAGCTCCCTTTGTCACAGTAGGGCTAGGGGTTAGTGTTAAGGTAGGGGTTAGGATTAGGTTTAGGGTTAATCCGTTAACTCTGGACTAAAAACCTGTAACTTTTCAGAACAGGGATTTGGGATTATTTGGAAGATAGAGATTTTGGAACACATTTCGGAATAGAGTACAAACCCAAAAATACATGTCTTTACATGTATAGACATACACATAAATACATATGTCCCTGCATTACTTATTTATATGTCCCTGCATATAGACTGCTCTGGTATCAACATATTGACAAACTATTATTACATACCTTGCCATTTTTTTGGTGGCACTGTATCCTATGCTCTGTGACTTTGCACCAAAGCCTATTCTATTCATAAACAAGGCCACAACCTGATTCTGAACAAAAACAGCTAGCTAAATAACAGATTTTAAATGTTTCCCCAAAGTTTACATACATACTTTTTTTTTTTTGATTGAGTCATCCACCATTTTTACATCATATTTTACTATTTGCATTAAGTTGTCAAAAACCCTTACACATGCACCTATTATATGGGCTGTGACAGGAACTCTAGAAAGCTGCCAACCCTCACCGGAGCAAACATGGAAAATGTTCAAAAAGTGACTTTCCCATGACACCCGTACTGTAATTGTAACACCAATAATCACGGTTCAACGATCCAGTCTTATAACACGAGACATCCCTAATCGATATATAGCTGGCCAAGCTTGCCAAGCCAGAAAAATGCGATTTTGGTCTGGTGAAATTCGGATGCCACTCTTCAGGGTTTGGAGGACGCTGGGGCAGGACGAGCGCTTGTCTGTCGCGCCATTTTTTAATCTTTATTTGATAGGATTAATTGGAAACTGGGTTGAAGAGTTTGGGGGTAGACATCGCAGACAAGCCGCCCAGGGGAGGGGAACCCGCGGCACTGCGGGTAGAGGCAGCGTTATTAACATGAATGGGGGCACGTTTGGTGCGGTGTCCATAATCACACATAGAATATCAGAGGACATTGATCACGTACCACAACACTACACGCAACACCATCTGGCGCGGTAAGCCTTGTGGAATGTGTAGATTCCAACAAGTGTGGCTGTGATTGCTCGCATCATTTATAACTAAATCCCGACTCAATATGGCCCAGTGTTATCAAATGACATGTTGACAATCATTTATATCCACCACTCCTGAAGTCCACCCACGACGCACGGTCACACAGGTCCCACCTTAACGTGGTTCCAAATGGTGCGTGTATATGATCTGATTTGTCGATTCTAATAAATCCAGACCAAAATAGGAGATTGACAAGCACGCCGCCAGGCACGTGCATTTTTCTGTCTTGCCACATTCGGCCACGTCGGCTGCTGCAGGTGCTGGACAGTCGGTGAATGTCAGTGGATGGAAGAGGGAGAGCTTGAAGAAGAACAAAAGTTGAGACCAAGAACGAGGAAACTCAAAAGACTGATGATTTTGTGTGTGTGCACGCATGCAGAGTTTGAGGGTTGAGTTTTAACCTCTTAACTGGATATGAGTATTTGCATTATAGTGATATTTTGAAGCCTGCATCACAATATCATCACATCGCCCTTGCCGATAATACCCACTCCTAATTCTATCGAGTATAATCTGTAGCCTTTAGGACACACTGATCAACATGTTCATCACAATGAAACATTCTATGGACCACCTTAGAGGGGAAGGCAGGGGAGGGTGTAATGATTGACAGCTGATGGTTAAATAAAAAAAGAAAAGTATTTTAATGACTTTTCTGGCATTTAATGACAAAGTTTGTCCAGGTCGTCCGGCTCTCGTAGTAGTGTGTCCTGTCCATGAGAACTGCAGTTCCTGCTGAGTCCTTCAAAAATCATGGTAGAATCTGTCTCTCCCCCGCAACAGACTTGGCAACTCTCTCTGGGGGGGAGGGGGGTCTTACTGCTTACTGCTCTTCCGCAAAACTGGACTCACCTACAGTAGATGACGTACGAGGGGCACTTGTGACGAGTGTATTGTTTTCTACAATACATGTATACTACTATCTAAGTAGTCGTACCTGCCCATGCCATGTATTGCATATCTGTGTTTTGAACTTCTCTGCGTATTGTGAAGGTGTAAGAAAGACATTCAGAGGTCCTAAATTGGCTTCAAGAAAGCCCAGACTTATGCAGAAAAGTGTTAAAACTGAGTTAGAGGCCAGACTACCATAGCCTGGCAAGCCAAACCAAACAAATCGTCCAGGCGTCGCTCGAATGTGCGCTTGGATCTGGAGTCCATCGAATCAAAAAAACAGATTCTCGGCTCCTTTTCTGCCGACCAATCAGAGCTGTGTTGAGGTGGTCTCTCTGCGAGACAAGATACTTCCTACTCAGTGTCTCCTTGTCACATTGGATAACTTTCTTAGAAAATTGTAAGACCCCAGGTCAACCGCTCTAGCGCCACCGGCAGGTCAAAGTGGTATTTGCATTTCTTCATGTAACTACTGATAGGTGCGCCCAATTTTCAAAATCTTGTATGTGTATAATTTTTGCTTAAAGTGGAAACCAACGCACCCAGATTTTTAAAAAATAATGCCCTCCCCCCCGGCCTCCTCACACACCACGCCACACCCTTTTTCAATCCCATCGACTCCAGACCCAAACGCATGCTTGACCAGAGCGTGGACCATTCGAAGACTGACATAACCATACCACCGCCGATCCTGAAGATTGCGATTTGGTTGAAAAAATAAATAAATAAATAAATGGTCCAATTAACCATAGAATTTGCTGGGTGGGTGAAGCGGGCTTCTGTCTTTCTTACTGGTCTATCCAGTTTCGATAGCCACAGAAAAGTTAGGACACAGATATGAACTATGGCATGTGTAGGGGTTACACTTGAAGAGCAAATTACGCTGAGCCACCGTGGACAGTCAGTGTATCACTACAGCCAATCTACAAGGCATTTATGGATAGAGTACAGATATGTTGTTAGCCAGACCTGCAAATAGCAACTAGAAACACATGTTTTGCTCGCATCAATTGGTTGCTTGGCCCACAGAAGGTTTTAACTCATTCAGTGCCAAAGACACGTTATAGGGTTTTTGCCTTTTATTGCAAAAAAATATATATATATGTCACCAGGTGCCACCTCTCGGGCTGAATGGTGTGTAATATAGCGGCTGCGTATAGTGCCGCCTGATTCCATGAGCATTTTTAGTGATACCCACCCACGTTTTGGAGACAATAGCTGTGTCCGAAATCGCTCCCTATCCCCCATATAGTGCACTATATGGGGCGCACACCATTTTGTAGCTGTGTCTGAATTCTCCAAGTGCCCTGTATAGTGCACTGAAAGTATCCCACAATGCGCCGCAAAATGTATTGAGTATCGGATGTACACTAGACAAAGCAATATAACCCATAATGCATTGCGAGACGTTTTAAAAATGACCTAAACTTTTTAACAAATGGCACGGGGGGGAGTAAATAACGATTGCGGCAAAACGTTATAAATGAACGTAGGTTTGACTTTTTGTGATGATTTCTGAATTTTAAAATTATATTTTTTATAATTATGTTTAATTGTTTTCATAATTTTGACGCCACTAACTCTAGTGTCCGAAATCTCGGCCGTTGCTGTTGAGTGCACTATAAGTGAGTGCACTATATGGGGGGTAGGGAGTAGGCGATAAGGAACGATTTCGGACACAGCCTATGACTAGATGAATGGAAACAGGTAGAAACAAATGTTTTTTTTGTTTCATAAAGAAAGTCTGGAGTTTCCTTCGGTATGTGTGCTGTTGACAAGTACACAGAACTTAATTTTCTATGGGTCCTGAAAAAAAACCACTCAGAAGTTGAAAATAAATTAGCACTGAATGAGTTAAAATAATGTGCAACATGTTGATCAGTGTCCCTAAAGTCAATGTCAAAACAGGACTAAACATATTCCAAACATGTTGGAAATATTACCGTTTCGTGACCTGGAACGGGAGAGTGAAAGGGCTCACGTCTTGAACTAACGGTGGGAATCTACCAAAAAAAAACCTAGCTTGCAATATTACTGCGGTACTATCCTAACACTCTTCTATCCAGAAGTACCTCATCCATCAACTGTAGCACTACACTGACCTCAAAAGGCTACTTCAACATTTCCTGATAGCTGTTCAACCTACCTCAGGAAATCTTCTGTCTTCAAATCAGTCTTCACTATTGCTTTGTAGATATGCACATTCAAAGTTTCTTTAATGTTTGTAAAGGAAAACACCAACAAAATGCATATGTATCCATATGTTAATAAATTGATAATTAGTAAATTAATTAAAAAATGAATACAAAATGTATGTGTTCTTGATGTGTTCTTGATTTTCGCTGAGTCTATAACATATATCATATTGAAAAGGACAAATTTGGAAGTGATTAGTTGCTGGGTGTAGTAAGTGAATTTTTAATGAAATGAAACAACACTGGCCGAGTTTCTACCACCAACTAGCACCAAGATACACATTTTTCCAGTAGTTTAAAGTGATACTTTTTAAATTATCACGTTTAAAGTGAGCATTTTCCCCACAGTATTCCAAATGTTACTGCCATATTATTGATCTCTAGATACAAAAAAATTGGCCATATCCCTTAAAATAAAGGGGTCCCCGAGTTACTTTAAGCCAGGAAAAGGGGTGCTTTGGGTAAAAAAGGTTAAGAAACTCTGACATAAATATTCACTCAAACCACAGAACATGCCAAGCATTGCTTTAAATAGTTGGCTGCATTAGAGTAAGGCCTCAAACAAGTCATGTAGAGATCGTCTCACCTGTTGATGTGGAAGACGAGTGCCGAGATAAGCTGAGCCGTACTGACTTTGCCCGGAACTGACGTTTCGGTCGACTGCTGGCCGCCGCAATCCTGAAACAGATCCCAGAGTCAAAATGCCGTATCTAGCTGATTTGATCTTGTCAGTGTCATCTTAAAAACAACAAAACCGCATTCAGCTTCTATGGCCCTCGACTGTGGAATAGTCTGCTGGAGGCCCTCAGGGTCGTGGAGACCGTTGACGTTTTTAAAAAGAAGCTCAAGACCTCTTTGACCTAGCTTATAACTAGGAAGTTGCCGTCATGGGTACGTCTGCCTGCTGTTATGTGTGCCTGTGGGTAAGTGTGTGTCTGTTTGCTTGTGTTGGGAGGCTCTGGGTAAGGATGTTCTGTTCCTGTAAAGCACATTGTGTTCCTCTGCATGAAAGGTGCTATACAGATCAGGGCTTTGAACCGGTTCAAGGAAAGAAAACGAAAACCGGGAACTTTTAGTATTTTCCAGGGAACAGAAACCGGAAACGTTATTATTTTTCATGTTCCGGAACAGGAACACTTATTTCAAAATAATGGTAACCGGTTAATACCGGTTTTATTTCGTTCCTCAAAGGAGTGCACTTGCACACACGCAGGCAATGGATTTGTCAATAAAATTATAGATATGGCTTGGCATCGAGGATATACAGCAAGAGATTAAACACTGGATTTATGAATGGTGTTCATTCTGTCAAACCATGTACTAGTAAATAAATTACGTGTTTCACTCACATGACAGGAACAAGGTCCCCGAAGAATTTATGTACAATTATGTATTTATCTATTTGCAATAAAAGCCAAATCACTCCGCCACACTGATTTTGATATGTTGTGAGAGAGAGGGCGGGGTGGGGTGTTGAGTTCACTCTTGTTCTCACCTCTTCTGCATTTTGTTGCTCAGTTCCTCCAGCACTTGCGTAGACTGTTTGTGGTATTCCAGTGCTGCGTCGATCAGCGCTGCGAGCTGTGACAACTGTTCCAATTGCTGTTCCAAAAGATGTCGGTGGTTATGGAATAGTCATATTGTTGTGGGAGAGCTTTTCTATATAATTCGCCTGTTAGTCAAATCTCGCAAGAGTTCTGGTGGCAGCGCACCTGAAGATACGCGGGTCAGTCTTCTGTTGTCAGCGCCAAGTCAAGTTGTTATAACCGAGCAGCCACAATGTCCCATTCCGTACCCCCCTGGAAGTAACCATCGACGGCAGACGACACCCCTGGATGGCCAGGACCGACAAGCAGAGATGACAAGTAACGAAGTACAAATACTACTTAAGTACTGTACTTAAGTAGAATTTTCAAGTATCTGTACTTTTAGAAGTACTTTTTTCTGTGAGTACTTTTTACTTCTACTCAGTAGATTTTTGGTGCAGCTTGCACAAGTGCAGAAAATATAATGTAGAACATTTTTTTTTCAAGTTATCTTTTCCGACGTAAGCTCAATTTTCTCATCTTATTGATAGCGT
>OMKY01257255.1:0-13045 GCA_900302395.1 Bregmaceros cantori
CAGGCATAGAAACACACACAGACAAACAAACACACACAGAGACAGGAATAGAAGCACATAAACACAGACACATAGACAGGCAGAGACACACAGACAGACACACACACACACACACACACACACGCTGACAATCTCTCTCTTAACATTCCTTGAGCACAGGCCCTCACGCAAGACACACAAACACACAACAATGTTTTGTGGCCAAGGGGACAATGCACACAATGACTCTGCATGAAGACACAGAGACACACACCCACAACTTGTCGATGGACCGGAGGAAATATGCTGGGGCTGCTTGCTCAAATAAGGGAAGGCCAACGTCCCGGTGGAGTCATTCCAAGGAACGGTAGCATGCTTGGTCGTTAACGGTGGCGCTCACTTGCTGTGGTAGTAGTAGTCGTAGTGGTGCATCTAGCTGCCGTATGCTACAGACAGCAGTACACCAATACAGTTGGCAGTTTTCTTGGTAGATACTAGGGATTCAACTAACGATTATTTCAATAGTCGATTAGTTACCGATTATTGAAACGATTGGTCGATTAATCGGTTAGATATTTTTCTTTTTAAAAATACACAAAGCCGTGGGTTTGCATACCCTCTCCGGCTTTTCTGCATTGTCACCCCCCGACTCTTCATCCCAGGTTCCGATTTAATTCTGTCACTATCTCTCTCAATAAAGAATGAAAAACAGTCCTTGAGCTAAAAATAAATAAATATTTTTTTTAATCCTCCCAAAATATCCAGTGTCGGCACAGGAATGAAACTTGTCAAATTGAAATGTAGTACATTTTAGCCACCAAATGCATCTTTCTTTATCAATAATGTTAATCACATTTTGGATTTACAGAAATTATCAAGTGATATCAAATTTGTGTAGACCAATAGATGGTGGTGTCAGCAAAAAACTGCTGACAATAACAATAATTAGTTGTCGATTAATTTCATAATCGATTAGTCATTGATGAATCGACTAATCATTGCACCCCTAGTAGATACCATGATTCATTAAAAAAACTTTTTTATTTTTTATTTTGATGCTTAAACACTCCAGCTTGGCAAGCCAGAACACTGTTTAAAATGCCATGTAGCACCGCAACCACATGTGTTACATAAGAGCTGCAGGCTATAGCTCAGTTGGTAGTGCGGACCATGGGATCGAAGACCCGAAGCTCTGACACACGCGAGTGTGCTTGCGAAAGACCATGGAGACCCGTGGACACAAAAATGCTCCTATGTCAGCCGCTGCCATTGGTGCGTGAAAAAAATATGCATTTTTTTTTTCAATTTTGGCTTTGGTGTTTTGCCTTCCTGGTGTATTACTATGGCCAGGCAACCCAGAACCAATGAATCATCCACGCATCAGATTCGATTCGAACAAAGGCGTGACAAGTGGCATAGAGGCCCACGTCTCGATTCAAACAAGGCCTGCCCAAATTTGTCTGCCTGGTTGGTCCAGACCCACTGGACCGTAGAGATGGCAACTAACGAAGTACAAATACTTACGTACTGTACTTAAGTAGTTTTTTCATGTATCTGTACTTTTAGAGGTATATTTTTCCCTGATGACTTTTTACTTGTACTGAGTAGATTTTTAACAAAAATATCTGTACTTCTACTCCTTACTTTTCCCAAAACAGGCTTGTTACTTTTTTTGCGCACCGATGGTAGGTGGTATGGATATGTATAGAGTGAATGAGCCAGTAAAGGGCGGTAATGCCAACAGATGTTAATTTCAATGTTCGGCAGTGGGATTTATGAACCTTAAGTGAAGTTAGGCTATGTTTTTAACAATTTATTCAAACATTCAAACATTGTAAAACTAGCATTGAAAAAGTGCATTTCATATAAAATTTAATTTTTTTACTTGTACTTTATACTTTCAAAAATACTTTTTGAGTAGATTTCTGAGCCTATACTTTTAACTCTACTTGAGTAGATATTTGGATCAGTACTTTGTAGTCGTACTGAAGTTGTTTTTTCACAAATGTATTTTACTCTTACTCAAGTAAGAAATGTGAGTACTTTTGCCATCTCTGCCCGACTGTCTAGTTGTGTGTGATGCGTGGGCGACTTGCTGGTTCTGGGTGGCCAGCCTAGAACAGCCCTGCTGCCCACTCACTTCTCATGCCCACTGCTCCCGGTTCCACTCTAATTACTTGAACGCAATTCATTGAAATGCAGAAATGTCATGAACTGCCTCTAATGCTTAGTTTATAACATAGACTTTATATAAAAATGGACACCGCATTCGTTTTGAGGTGCGTGCCTACTTCCGGGTTGGTATGGGCCTCAGGCTGGTGAAGCCTAGTCTCAGAAAACCGAGCCCTATAGGAATTCCAATACAAATATTCCAATCGTAGCCTGCTTTAACCTATTTAAAGATCTTTCCTAATTCATTTTTAATGTATATTGCCAGGATAATTATCGGTTAATTGTGTGAGGGGGGTCATAATTTCACAAACGTGTCAGATTTGGCGTTAATGTTCAGCTCCCACAGGATCCCATTCATTCTGATTTTGTCATTGGCGCCCCTAGCGGACAATACCACTGGAAAAAGTCGTGTGTGGGGTGTCTCTCTCTCATATACTGTATAGCTCTCTCTATCTCTCCATGTCCCGGATATACAGGTACTTTCAACATTGGCGAGCGCGCAGTCGCCAGCACAACCCAAGTTCGTGCACAACAATGGGATGACGTCATGCACGCTGTGTCTAATTTATATACAGTCTATGGTTTGGTTTATAACCTAAAACTCAGACATTTCTCAAAAGTTTGAGGAATAGGGCTGTTGCACGTGACGTCAGGGCTGGCAGACATTTTGCTGGTATCACATACGGTGAAGTATACGTATAATCACGGTATAGTGGTATATCTTACTGTCTTCATGTAATGAAGGAAGTAATAAAAATGAACAATAATGAATTACAATCACTCACATTTTGTCTTACCACACTTCCTCCCCAGAAGCTCTTACACACTTCCTCAATTTTCTCCAACACACACAATTTAGGCCTTTAGGCCATCCTGTCTCAGTCTGTTCCTGTCAGTAGTGTACAGTGTGCAGCCAAAAAAAAAGGTAAAAAAGTAAAATGTTCGAACAACCATGAAAGGTATGTGCATGTCGAGCTGTGGGTCATAGGAATGTTTTTGTGTATAGGGACACGCGCAAATAAGCCACTTGGCTTCTGACTGGCCCCTTTCGGCCACAATTTAGACTTATACAGAAAGTAATGTTGCACTGTTGTGAAACCTTTCTTGTCGGTGGACCAAAATAAACCATTCATTCATTCATTTAGATAGCTTTTCAGACAAGGTGTTACAATGCGCTTTTCAGTGGATTCAAAGCATACTGTGGTGGACACAGCAGACAAAATAAAATGATGGAAAAAAAAAACATCCATCAGAGAATCGTTGCACATGCCGATTGGGACAATTAGGGCTAAACTAGAAATATTGTGACGCTTCCCTCTGACTCGCCAAGCTATTGTTGGTTAAGAATGAATAATACCACTTAATGCTACAGAGTTTCATGGACATCCGTTTTAAGTTTACTAAAAAGAATAAAAGGTTGCAACTTGCAAAGTATTAAAGTCGGTGCTAAAATCTACGAATAGTAATCTTGCATAGGCCTAAGGTTTCTCAAGATGTTTCAAAATGGATCAGCTACCGTTGGCACTGGAGTCTGCAAATATATAAAACGTCAGTTTACATTGATTAGCTTAATTTTATGTATTAAGTCGAATAATCATTTCAATGACTATTGGTTAGTTGTAGCTCTACACTGACGCTAGCGAGGAGCCACACACCTCATAGACAGCCAGGTGTGGACTGTGTGAAACCGTCCTCAGCATTTTAGAGGAGTTCAACTTGCGCAGCCTGCCGCAGATGCACCTCCTCAGAGCTACCACCAAGTCCGTCCTCGGCACTCGCCTCACCGCCTGGTTCGGAGACAGCAGCAGCCGGGACAGGAGCTTCAGAAGGTGATCCGGTGTGCGCACCCCAAACGGACTATCTGAGCATTTCAATCCCGAATGCTACATCACGATTAGTCGACTAATCGCTGAATGAGATCAATTCAAAAATGAATCTGAAACGTATCTAATAATTATTTCATAATCAAATCGTGAAGTAATTAACCCTTGCCAACCGTGCAGCAAGGTACCGTGATCGCCTCAACGCTGTAGCCTGGCAAGCCAGATCAAACAAATCGGCCACGCATCGCACGCGACTAAATTATAATTTCGTCTGGATTAAGTGGGGTGTGAAAAAAGTGTCAATCAAATGAAGCTATCAAATAACACAGCGCAGTAGGCGTAACAAGTGGCATGGAGGCTCACGGCTTGATTCGAACAACGCCCGTCTGCCTGGTTGGTCCAGATCCACAGAACCGTCAAGTCGTGTGTGATCCGGGGACAATTTGTTGGTTCCGGCTTGCTGGCTAGGCCACGATGGGTTCGCAATTTTGACGGACCAGGAGCATTTAGTCAGGTAATGTAATCCACTAAACCTGGAGATTGAAATGTATTAATAAACAGACTTAATTGAAGGTGCGAAGTTAATTTTAATAATTTCGAATTGATGTACACGTTCATTTGGATCAAACTTTGCCAATGTCAGGTTTACAGCATTTTGGGGCTACAACTAACTAACGACCAGGGCTTGAAAACTGAATTATTTTTTTTAAAGTTCGGTTCCGAACGGTTCAGTCTGGCCTATGTTTAACGCTTTTGTTCTCGGAACCATTCCGCCACCAAAATATCGGTCCTGAACCGGTTTGGAACGCAAACCTTTCGCTCGTTCTTAAAGTTCCTTATATTGTGCAACATTAAGTTTAGATATCGTTAATACAAAATACATTTGGTGGACTTTCAAACTTCAGTGCAACTGTATTAACGTGAAACCGGGTCAGATCAGTGAACGTTGGATGGATGCAACAGGAAAAAGTCTCCGAGACATTGGAGCATAGAGAACAGAAAACAAACGTTTTAACCGCTTTTTGTGGATTTCATAATGTTCTGTTTCTGTTCCGGAACAGTTTTTTTTTTTCGTTTCTGTTTACGCTCTTCATAAAATTCCTTAAAATTCTTTTCGTTTTCGTTCCTTGAACTGGTTCGGAGCCCTCATGTCGACACAATTAAGTCATTAATTCAAAGCGTCTAGGCGTCTTCTGTGTTGTGCAATGTAAGAGAGCTGTGAGCCAGAACACACCTTACTGGACTTTGCACTGCAAGTGCCCGACAGATAACATTGATAATACCAACTGTGTGATTTGCCTCTGACTAAGACGTCAGCATTACAGTCAACGGTGACAGTTTAACAGGTCCACTTGTGAGACAACTCGCCAATGGTGACTACTTCTGCTTCAGCTGTATATTGCCAAGTACAGCTCGGGAGCCGTATCCGAACCACCGTAGGTGTAGCCTGGCAAGCCAGAACCAATGAATCGTCCGTGCATCGCTCGCGACGGAGCGGTGCGATGGGTCTGGATCAACCGGACCGGCACAATGGGATTGTCGTCCACGCTCGGGCGATCCAATCAGCGCCCCGTTAAGGCAGGCCTTGTTCGGCTCGAAACGTGGGCCTCCACACCACTTGTCACACCTACTGAAGTGTGATTTGATAACTTCATTTGATTGGCGATTCGATTCAGTATCGATTTCCTGACCCAACGATTCGATTTTTTTCAATACTAAAGAATTCACCACGATTCGATACGATTTTGATACGATTTGATAATTTTTTTCTTTTAACCAACAGGCAATATTTCAAATTTGAAATAAATCAATGACAGCTGTAATACCATTATACATTTTAATTGTACTACCGAACCGTTTTTTTCTCTGCTGTCTGACTCTCTTGGCTCTGCTCTGCAATGGCCATAGACTGTATATAAACACATACAGTCGATGGCCATGGCACAGTAAAGGAAGCGAGGACGGCAGTACGACAGCACAGGAGTGGAATTACGTCCAGGAGCAAATGGATAAAAATCAATACTCTTGCGGACGTAGCGATACATTTATTTATTTATTTGTTTATTTAGACAGGGACAGCGCTCATTGATCAACATGAGGTCATGTAAATGAGCCAGAGTTAGCCAACGGCTAATTTCCATCTGTAGTCCCTGGGCGTTCACATATTTTGTGAAGCTTTTGAAATTAAATAAATAATGTTTTTCAATAATGGCACAGTGATGGTAACGGTTGGGCTTTTGGTCTAGTGTTTTCAAAGTCTCTATTGGTTTAAGTGTTGTCTGGTTTGTTTGTGACCAGGTGGTGAAGCAGTAAGATATGTGTGAAAGTATCATAGCGTGCATGAAGAGTTTGGCTGCGTCTAATGTCAAGTATGGTCATATGTGCCGAAAGTTGGATAGGTTGAATTTGATTTTATTAGCTATATTTTAAACATGTTTTGTGAATGTCAGTTTCGAGTCAATGGTGATTCCTAAATATTTAAACTCTGAGACTACCTTTATTGTATCGCCATTAACCGTAAGATGGACATACACCTGGGAGATCTTTTATATAAAGACTAAACAGAATTGGGCCGAGTATAGATCCCTGAGGAACTCCAGTGGTGACATTACAATAAGGTTACTGAGTGTTATCGATGTTTCCTGTTAGGTAAGAGCTCAACCATTTGGTTGCTTCTGGTGAAAAGTTAAAATATGACAGACGCCTTTCTGAGGTCTAAGAAGATGGCACAGACAACACCACTGCGATCTAGTTTGGCCTTCACATTTTCCAATAAAAAACAGTTGGCCGTTTCAGTAGAGTGGTTGGCGCGGAAACCGAACTGCAGTGGATGTAATGGAGTGTGGCCGGTATTTAAGTGAGCAGTGAGCTGTTTGTATCGATAGCTGTTGTATCGATATATCGATACTAAATCGATATTATTTACACCCCTACAATACACAGTGACTGTAACGACAGTAAAGGCTGTACAGCCAATTACCATAGGCTATAGCTTCTCCAGTTTTGCACCCTTTTTGCAAACTGTGGCTGTGTCCAAAATCGTTCCCTATCCCCCATATAGTGCACTATATGGGGCGCACGCCATTTTGTAGGGGTGTCCGAATTCTCCATGTACCCTATATAGTGCACTGAAAGTATCCCACAATGCACCACAAAAAGTAGTGAGCATCAGATGTACACTAGACGGAGCAATATAACCCACAATGCATTGCGAGGCGTTTTAAAAATGACCTACACTTGTTGTGCCACAAAAATGGCACGGCGGGAGTAAATACTGACCGACCACGGCAAATAGGTATAAATGTAAGTACTTTTGACTTTTTGTGATGATTTTTGAATTGTATAATTAGATTTTTTATAATTATAATTTATAATAATTTTCAACGCCGCCGACTATAGTGTCCGAAATCTCGGTCGATGCTGTTGAGTGCACTATAAGTGAGTGCACTATATGGGGGATAGGGAGTAGGGAATAGGGAGCGATTTCGGACACAGCAATTGTCTACTCGACCCCCAGCTCCTGTTGCATGCTGGGAACTCTCATCTCCCATGTGATCTGATTCTTAACCTATCGTGTTGCGTTGTGTCTTTTTACTCTTTTGCAACCCCCAGTTTGTTTCACACTCGTTATACGTGTGTATCTGACGACAACTACGCTCGTCGACTTGTCTGCACTGTCTACACCCGATCTCTTCAACCCAGTTTCCGACTAATCCTATCCAATAAAGATGGAAAAACGGCGCTGACACCGGAAAAAATAACTTAAAATAAAATTCACCCTCCATGTCTGTTTTCGCGCCTACTGCTTTTCATGAAGTGTCAACACAAGGAAAGTTGCACACACACACACACACAGACACAGCCACGGGTATACCCACAATTTCCGGGCCCCATCGAAGAATGACCATGGGCACCGAAGTAACAAACAACATTGGCAGATCAACTGGTAACCAGCTAACACCACAAACCATTGTGTTTTTATAAACATTGTGAGTAATATTCATAGGATGTTTCAAAACCTTTTCATCATATGTTGAACTTGCACAAACTTCACAGCTGGGTGTGGGTAAGGATCTCATAATACCATACATATTGCAATACACCGATCCCAATAAGACATGTGATGTCATACCAATGTGATTCATGAAACTCTCTTCCTTTCACATATACCACCACACCCTCACACATGCATGTGTGCAATTGAAACTATTTTTTCCACTTGCTCTCTCTGTCTTCATTCTCACCACCTCTCTCGCACTCTCTCCCTGCATCCAAGAGGTAGAATATTTGACTTGAGCAAGAGTCTGTTAATAAAATAATTTAATGTGTTTCTTATAAGACAAGTTAAAACGGAGGCATGTTTCTACGTCATCATTCTTGCTTATCTTTTAAGGTATTTTATTTTGTAACACATGTACAGTGAAATTCTTCCTCCGCATTTAACCCATCCCTGGGGAGCAGTGGGCAGCCGCAGTGGGCAGCCGCGGTGCAGCACCCGGGGGCCAACTCCAGTTCTGAGCCAGTACCTTGGCCAGGGACACTGACTGGAGCAGGTTAACTAGAACATGTTTTTTTGGGGTTGTGGGGGAAACCAGAGTGCCCACAGTAAACTCCACACAGAAAGGACCTGCCCGGGTTGGGATTTGAACCCAGGACCTTCTAGCTGTGAGGCAGCAATGCTAACCACTGCACCACTGTGCTGGCCATCTTTTAACTCATCCAGTGCTTCCTTTTCAAATTCGGCACCATCCCGGTACCAGGGATTTTTCAACATGTGACCCATGTTGAAAATTAGGTTCTGTGTCCTTGTCAACAAAACACATAGCAAATGAAACGCCAGACTTCCCTTTATCATCAGAAAAAAATGCTTGTTTCTACCTGTTTCCATTCTTTAGTTATAGCCTCCAAAACATGGGTGGCTGTCACTAAAAAGTGCTGATTTCTGACAAATTCTTAGTAAATGCCGGTGCAGTGCTCTATGGCGTGGACTGTTTGAGCAGATGGTGGCAAGTGGAGTTGCATCCTATACCTGCATGTGAGGTAGTCACTCCAGAAATCCGTGACCACAGATGTTTCTACGGAAATCAAAACCACCGTTTGGGAGTTATTTCAAACGATACGTGACATCATTATTATTAAATTATTATGTAGCGCTACCTTCTGTATAAGACACGCCCTTAGCTCCATATTTGGAAACGGAGTGTCCCCGAATCTTCCTGGATCGCCCCGACATACAGGTACTTTCTCAACAATGGCAGAGGCCATTGGCCCCATGCTCGGGTTTCAAAAATCACGCTGTTCACCGCAATGGGATGAGATCAAGCATGCTGCGTCTACTTAATATACCGCCTATGTTCCAAACGGTGCCCCTCCCTCATTCACTATATGGTTAAGCATGCATAACCATAACCAGACATCTTATTTGTATTCAAAGATGAGTTAATAGTGGAAGCTTAAGTTGCATTATTGTAGCTCTCCTATGAATTGGAGCATCAAGAGCAACGTGCACAATTAACTCCATGCATGGCTGTCAGTCCACACGCCACGAGCACAGCTCCATCCAAGTGGATTTCCATCAATCTAAAAGTAACCGGACCAATCACGGGCCGTAACTTGCCAGCGGCGTTTGCCATTAACAATGGGTGGTAGCGTGACCAAGCAAACACGAATAACGTAAGGCACAGCCCAGCAAGCGAATACAAATGCAAAAACATGTAATATTAATCGGTTGAGAATAATATGGAGGGGGGAAAACGCAACAGCAAAGCAAATGCGACAGCTTTATATTGTCATAGTCGTACATCGAGTTAGCTTCTTCCCTAGCCGCCGCGACGTCGTCATGTGTTTGTTCAACACGCCGATTGGTCAAGTGGCCCTGTCAATCAAAGCCCGTGGACCCGCCTACTGAAATGGCCGGGATCGAGTCAGTGCCGATTAATAAACCGCAGAAACGGTCATCGCGGGTCGGACCCATAATGCGGATCATGTTGGTTGACTTGGCAGAGCTGCTTCCGAGGCCTTGGGTCCGTAACATCTATATTGATATCCTGCCCATACACGCACGCCACACACACACACACACACACACACACACAGATAAACACGCACGTAGAAAGCCGTCAAAATCCGTACCTGGCTGGCTTTGTGCAGCTGCTTCCTGAAGCCCCTCACCGACATGCTGCAGCCGGATGAGAGGGGCCGGGGACTCCGGAGCGAACCGATGTTTATTCGGGGAGCGCCTCCGCCGCTAGATGCGCCTTGATGGATGATGGAGCGGGGCGAGGGAGCGAGATGTGGGAGGAGAGAGGAAGGGAAGGAGGGTGGGGAGGGTAGAGGGTTGTGTGGAGAGAGTGAGGCGAGAGAGTGGTGGGATGGAGGGATGGTGTTGACTCGCTGCTCGAATGCTGTTTTGACAGAAAGATAATTCTGAAATGCGCAGGCAATATAAACGCCATTACCAGATCTATATAGGCAGATACAATAAACTCATAGAATATCTATTTTCTTTCAAACCAAATAATCCCACTAAAGTACTACAAAAACATGTTCATTGGCAAAGGGCATTTGACATTGTTTTTGCTAGAAAACAGTTGTCCCATTATTTATACAATGTTTAGGTTGGATGCGGGTCGTTTAGTCGGAGAGTTGTTTAGTCACCGCGGCATTATGGGTTAACCCTAAGACCTAACCTAACCCGACCCTAAACCTAACCCCAACCCTGAACCTAACCCCTATGTTAACCCCTTCCCAGAACCCCAAATCCGGACTTTTGTGACGAAACAACCTGTTCCCATTTAACTTTACATATCATTTGCAAGCACAATATTTGACGGGCAAACATGCAAGTTCTTGAGGTGAAAATGGCCGGCACTGAATGCGTTGAAGACAATTATATTTTGGGTTTATCTATGCAAAACTCTGTGGTTATACAATGCATGCAAAGAGGTTGTAAAATTATCTTTGCTGTTTGCTGGCCTGCTAAATGGCACCTTGTACTATCTATTGAGAATTGGTTATGGTTATTATTGGTTTCAATGTTCACCAGAATGTCTACTGTGGCTGACCCAAAGTCCATGTGTGCACACTGCTTGCATATTCACAAGATTAACTAATTCAGTGCCAAAGACGCATTACCATGTTTTCTTCAAATAGTGAGGCTCACTGCCGAAGGCAACTTATCACGTTAGCTTTTATTGCAAACCCCCCACCCCCCAAAAATATATTCTTCTGTCATTTATTTAGAATTTTGTCAGAAATCAGCATTTTTTTGTGAGATTTTTAGTGACTTTTTTTCTGATGTCAATGGAAAGTCTGAAGTTTCCTTTGCTACGTGTTTTGTTGACAATGGCAGTGAATAATGCTTGCATGTCGGAAAAAATCCCGGCACTGGGACGTGGTGTGGCTGTAGCTCAGTTGGTAGAGCGGCCGTTCCGATGACTGGAGGGTTGAAAACCAAAAAGTTGGTGGCTCGAATCCCGCCCCCGACAGTCTCCATGCCAAAGTGTCCTTGGGCAAGACACTGAACCCCAAATTGCTCCCAATGGGTCGTGGCGAGCCCCTTGTATGGCACTGTAAAGCACTTTGAGT
The DNA here is from genome assembly GCA_900302395.1 of Bregmaceros cantori. Taxonomy (NCBI): domain Eukaryota; kingdom Metazoa; phylum Chordata; class Actinopteri; order Gadiformes; family Bregmacerotidae; genus Bregmaceros; species Bregmaceros cantori. Next base: position 11,562 of record OMKY01257255.1, read on the forward strand.
GTCACTAAGTAGTAGAAAAGCGCTATATAAATGCAAAAAAAAATTTTTTTTAATAAATTTTAAAAGGGATGGCACTGATGGAGTTAACGTTTATTCTGATTCTAAAGTATCCATTGCAGATATCAGAGTTTAGCAGTGACTTGAAATGCTGACAAGCTCAGAAAACATACAATAATCACGGACGAATCCATATTCTGACCTTATTTTGCCGTGGTATGCTGTGTTTAGAGTCATTTCTGCTGTAATGTTTGTACTAGACTCATTTCACTACTCTTAAGACGTCTCCCCACCACCTCCAAACAGCTACCCACCCCAATCCACTTGTGAAAATCACAGGGACCGGAACGCACACATTATAGCTATCCATTTCGAGCATGATTATGACATCATATAGCGGCTAGCTTCTTCAACTATACTGCAACCGTACTGCATATTGACCGAGCGTGAGAATACAGGAAAATCGTACTCATAATATCTATCTAGGAGTGAGGAATTTGGCAGTGTGTTAGATTGTGAGTTCACTGTAGCTGAATTAAGCAGAGTCATTAATAGAACTGGACAAACCTCTCCAGGGAAGGATGAAATTTGTTATGTTATGCTCAGGAACCTTAGCGGTTATTTGCTGAATAGGCTTCTCAAACTGTACAATAAGATATGGCTGGAGGGTCAGCTCCCAAAGGCATGGAAAGAAGCAGTTATTATACCTGTAGGGAAACCTGGTAAAGACCTTACCTGTCCTGGGAATTATCGACCTATTGCTCTTACATCCCATTTAGGTAAAGTGATGATTGTAAATAGGCTGACATATTATGTTGAGAGTAAAAGAATACTGTCTTCATATCAGAGTGGCTTTAGACATTCTAGAGGTACGATGGACCCAGTGGTTTGCTTAGGCTCGGAAATCCGGCGGGCCCAGGTCTGCAAAGAAGTAGTTCTAGCAGTTTTCTTCAATGTTGAAAAGGCATATGATATGGTCTGGAAAAATTGATTGCTAATCAGACTCAGGACTTTAGGGATAGCTGGCCGTATGTTTAATTGGATCAGAGATTTTTTTATTTGACAGATCTGTTCAGGTAAAAATTGGATCTGCTTTGTCTGGCAAATTCTCTGTGGAGAATGGAACTCCTCAGGGAAGTGTTATCAGCCCACTCATTTTCTCTATAATGATTGATGATATTTTTAAAAATGTTCCTCTGGACATTGGCAGATCTTTATTTGCTGATGACGGGGCACTGTGGAAGCGAGGACGCAATGAGAGTGCTTTAACTAGGAAGATGTAGGAGGCAATTACAGCAGTGGAACAGTGGGGTTTAGCGTGGGGTTTTAGGTTCTCGATTGATAAGACTAAGGTAGTGCTTTTCTCAAATAGGAGAACCAATAGAAACTATCCACTGTATCTGTATGGACGTGAAATAGAGAGAGTGGATCATTTCCGATTCCTGGGGGTTTGGTTTGATTCAAAACTTACTTGGAAGGTGCATGTT
>OMKY01257260.1:2853-14309 GCA_900302395.1 Bregmaceros cantori
CGATTTTTTTTAAATTTCTGTGCGCTGTCCATCGCAAGTATGGTTGTGTCTTTCGATGAGAGCCAGAGCCGCCAGCCTGGCTTCGAGGCGGGTGGCTCTCTCGTCAGACCGACAGATTATCTATTTCATTGAAAATACCCGTCAGTTTTTCGGTATTCTCCTGGTGTGCGACTGTGAACCTCTTCGTCGTCTTCTATAATGTCAGAGTTAGGCGGCTTGGTGATGGGGGAGTCCCGCCCGGGTGTTGAATCAAGCGTTGGTGGGTTCGGATAGTTTACTTTGCGTCGTCTTTCCCGTGCACCCAGGTGTCATATCCAAGCTAAATCGCACAAATACAAGCTAAACAACTCAGTTGTGTAATAAAAAAGGGGTACACTAAATCTGGATGGGCAAAAAAGAGGATATTTAAACAGTATAGAGTATATGGAGCTAGTTGTAACACGTGTTGGCTACATGCCCGCCCAACCGGAAGTCAGCTATCGGATATTTTTGGTAAATCGAGCATTCTACCAAAATGTATTTTAGATTTCACATAACTCTGATCTTTGTTACCTCTACGGTGCAGGCCAACATCGACCCTCTGGTGAAGCCATGCACCGACTTCTACAGTTTCGCGTGTGGCGGCTGGCTGCGACGCCACGCCATTCCCGAAGACAAGCTGAGCTACGGCGTCATCACGGCTATCAGTGAGCACAACGACGACAAGCTGCACCGCCTGCTCATGCAGCCCATCAGGCGGCCCGGAGCGCACTCCGCGGAGCGCAAGGTCAAAGACTTCTACCGCTCCTGCATGGACATGCAAGAGATAGACGCCCTCGGATCTCAGCCCATGAATCAGGTGAATGCGGTTCACCATATTTACAATATTTATGCTCAATAATGACATGTATAATAATATGTGATGAAGTTGATGTCTTGAACAGTCAACCCATGAACGCAAGACAAGTTTCAGTGTTGCTGACAATAAAGTAGTATCGTATCCTATCGTGGACAACAATGTTTAATTGACCTAGTAATGGCTTATTCTCACAGTGCAAACAGCTGTCGTGAGATTGATTACTGCTTCCCCGCTCTCTCCGCCCTCTTCCCCCATCTTTATTGTATGTATTGTATTTATTACTTTTGGCTGTGTAATTTTGTTGTTATTATGTATATTTTGGACAGTGCCACTATTGTATATTGTTTCTACTATGCTGTTATTCTTCATTGTAGTATTTTCTCACAGTGTTATATTATCTTTTTACTATGTTATCTCCTGTACCAGGGTGTGTACCAAATGTCTCCAGTTCACACTAAGGGTGTATTCAAACCAGCGTGTTTATCCCGGGTCTGTCTCGGTTAAACCAAGATGGAACTTGGTCTGAGTGTGCGCTAAATCACCCGAGCCGAGAATAAATATATACATTGTTGTCGTCTCTGCCGCTAGGAGAAACCACATGCAATGTGGGGGAATGCGTGCATACCACTACATGGGTGCCAGTGTGCGTTATGCCACAGCACACGGCATGCAGGTTGTGACCCAGGCTTAAGCCACACACACACACACAGAAGAGAGAAAATATGAAAATTCTCTGCAGCTGCTCTGATGATTATCGATACTTTCTTTCTCTGTCCCGCTACCTGAATGGTTGAACAGATGTCCAATCAGGGAGCGGCTGCATCAGCACGTGGACTTGTTGCAAATGTATTTCGGTTGTCAAACTGGACGTCTGAATACTGCACTGAATCCGGGAAGCAACCCGCGACAAATTCAAATAGCAATTTGAATATGCCGTTAGCCTGTCAATAAACATGAAAAATGGGAATTGTGCCCTAAAAATAAGTTTAAAAAACATATTTTTGACTTTTGTTGTTATAACTAGCCATAGTTGTATAGATATTATTAAAGACGTGTCTTTGTCTTCTGCATTTTATACAAGATCCTTCATAAGAAAAATCCTGCATAAATCACCCTTGATTTGATGTTGACTTAGGTTATTGACAGCTGCGGCGGGTGGGATCTCTCAGCGGCTGGGCCGTCAGTGGGGGCAGGCTGGGAGGAGGAGGGTGCCCCCCAGAGGCCGGACTTCAACGAGATGCTATACCGGACTCAGGGCCTGTACAGCACGGCTGTCTTCTTCTCTCTTACTGTGAACGTGGACGACAAGAACTCCTCGCGCAACGCAATCAGGGTGAGGATGCTGCTGTGGGGTGGGTGCTTGCTTGTGTGCGACGTGCGGTTGAAAAATAGATTATGAGGGGCTGGCTCTGAGGCGCAGTGGGTTAGACCCCAGGCCTATACAAAGTCTGCAACCAATGAATTGATTAATCGATGATAATCAAATCTTCAAATAATCGCCAACTAATTTGATATTTCATTAATAGGCAGCGATTAATCGGCTACTTGTTTGGCCCACCTTCCGCTCAAACGTGTTTAATATTTGTTGTTCCCAATGCCAGTGGCCATTCCCAATGTCATGGCCCTAATACAATAAAGACAACATGTAAGCTTGGGTTCAAACTGAACATGTTAGAATTTAGCACAAGCAAAAGCGATCTTTTCCACACCTGTTCTGTACGTGTGTTTGCTATCTATACAGCTTACCATAATGTGCAACTCAACAAGTCAGTAGAATATTCTCCAATCCTCATTGTTTGGAGAAGGGTCAGTGATTAAAACACAACGACGACACAACCCTATACACCCGTTTATTTTAATTCCATCGTGTGATATGAGATCAGCTGGTCGGCAATTATTATTGTGAGTCTCCATTTAAGCTCACATTATTCTGCCAGTAGCTCTGGAGTTAAAACAACACTATCCTTGGGCTTAAAGCCTAGTAGGCATTGTATCCAGTACCACCAAGCACGCACCTGTACCACATGCATCCATACATTGATACTTCGATATTGCATATTCAATGGTAGTTCTAATAGCTACCACCAGGAACCGTAACAGGATGTTTCATTTCACATCCATTAATATTATTTCCAATGGTTGGCAATTGTAGTTGGTGTATTCCAGCTACAGTTACACAGAACACTGTACCTTTAGGCTGGATGATTGAATATGCGTCGTACCAGTACACTGCCAGAAACGATTAAGAAAAACCAAAAAACAGATGTATTTTTATGTAAAACTTTGGGGTCCAATGATACTGGACCCAATACATTTTAGCATGAGCCAACTATGTCCTAGCTATTTTATAGCTGGTGATTGCAATGACACATGGCCCTGTAAGGATAGTATTTATATCTGTGTGACTCATTGGGACTGCAAAATCCACTCTGAGTTGATTTGGACCAAAGATTTATGGTGTCCCAAACATGTTTATGGGTGACTTGCCAGCCGCCGATTGTCCACAAACCACAGCATTACGAATCTAGCCTGGCGATCGAAAATCCAGTGTGCGGGCACACGTAGGTAGAGGATCTAACCCAACATCGGATTTTTGCTATTCACGCTTTGAGAAAAGCAAATGCTTTTAAGTATGCCTTACAGTGTCGGTAATATGATACTTACAATCGGTGATGGTATTTGATCAATCATTTCCTCTACAACCTAAAATAAATAATGGATTTGAAGTTTTTTTTTAAAAATTTCCATTTGATTGACGGGGTTAGATCGAAAGTGGGACAAGAGAGACTGGAGAAAAAATTGCAGAAAGGTCGTGGAGGAGAACTTGGTTCTAGGTCACAGACACCATACATGTGACGGGTGCGGGTGTCATACCGACCGCGCCACAGAGCCAGCACTAAATAATGGATTTTGATGAGATTGACACCTGCTACCTCAGCCGTCATTGGTTGGCTGTGGTGGTCATTAGGTCGTCAGCATCACGTCATACAAGATGTGCTTCGTACAAAGTGTGCATGCTCACTTCTGTTTAACATGTGACATAATGAGAACATATGTGAAAATGTCTTTGTACCCTCATATTCACCTTATATGTGCGTGTGTGTTTGTGTGTGTGTTTGTGTGTGTGTGTGTGTGCTTGTGTGCAGATTGATCAAGAAGGACTTACATTACCAGATAGAAGTCTTTACCTGGGTCAGGATGAGGACAGCGTTAAGGTACATTAATCTCCTCTACTTTCTCTGTCTGTCTCACCCTCTCTCCCTCTCCACAAAGTAGGGATGGAACAGGGGATGAGAAAGTCAAGATAAAAAATAGTCACTTTTAAAAATATATATTTTTAAAATAGCCAGAACAACTGACTTTTGTACTGATCAGGACCAGGAAGGATACATGGTAAAGAAAAAAAATAGTAATTATTAAACAAATATGCAGACAATCATAACGTATTATGGTTGAACTGGTTTGAGTGGCACGGTGGCGCAGTGGTTAGCATTGCTGCCTCACAGCTAGGAGGTCCTGGGTTTGAATCCCAACCCGGACAGGTCCTTTCTGTGTGGAGTTTATATGCTCTCCCCGTGTCTGTGTGGGTTTCCTCCAGGCACTCCAGTTTCCCCCACCACCAAAAACATGTTCTAGTTAACCTGCACCAGTCAGTGCCCCTGGCCAAGGCACTGGCTCACGTTCTGGAGATGGCCCCGGGCACTGCACCGTGGCTGCCCACCGCTCCTCAGGGATGGGTTAAATGCGGAGAACGAATTTCACTGTACATGTATGTATGTGTGACGAAATAAAATATCTTATCTTATCTTATGTCCCTAACATTTAGATTTAGATCTATGCCTGTATATGGATACAGAGGTGAAGTGCCCGGTATACCGCAATATGGATTTTTGCATTACATATACATGATCACAATAAGCAAAATAATCAGAATCACTTTTATTGTGGATATAAACAGCCTGGTCAGCACCTTGGTAAGGTAAGATAATCAGTCCTCCAGGGGCGAAGAAAAACTGGGCTCCAAACCGGTTCAAGGAACGAAAACAGAAACAGAAATGAGCAGAATTTTGCTGAATTTTACGAGGAGCGTAAACTCTTCACCTCTTCCGGAACAGAAACTGAACATTATGAAATCCACAGAAACATTTTTTTTTCTGTTTATATTTGAACATATCCAATGTCTGTGAGACTCTTTCCGGTTGTGCATCCATCCATCTAACTTTCACTGTCAATCATCAAGCCCCATGCATATGGGGCTCCATCTTGTGGACAGACAAGGAAGCGAATGTATTGGCGTTATAAAGACAGTTTTTGGAGTATGAACATGGTTGCGTAGTAACGGATTACCTTTAATCAGATTACAGTAATATAGTTACTGCAGTCCCTTACAATTACATTTTTAAATATGTAATCAAGATTGCAGTTACATTTGTCTAAAATAGAGGATACATCCACTTTCAAAATCATTCCGAGGCCAAAAAACAAAATCCTTTTCATAAGGGATCACACCCATTGCCATTTGATACACCAATCACATTTATGGGGCTTCATTTTTCATGTAAATTAAGTCTAAAATCAACGTTTTTCAAAATAATCTAAAAGACTTTATTCATACTGAACTCTGAACTGGTCCACCAGCACCATCTTCATCGTCGCTGTTGGAACAGTGGACTGCTTAGATCATTATTGTGTTTCTTTTCATAAGTCCTTTGGGACTGTTTGTAACAATATACGAGTTGGCAAAGTGGCCGCTCAAACCTTCTTTTTGTATTTGCTTGGGTCCTATTAATCACTAATAATTAGTACAGGGAATGATAAGGGACACACTTCATTTGAGTGTTGTGTGTGGAGTGTGGAGAGGAAAGTCTGGAACTATTTCAGAGGAACGTGACATACTAGTTCATCCAATCCATCACATGTATGCAGATTGTAGGGCTATTGTTGTGTTGTTTTGTTTTTAAGGTGAACAAACACATAATTTTGTACAATCCACTGAAATAATTGAGTGCGCCATTCTGGAGAAGAGCAGTGACATTTACTCGATAATGACATGAGATGAACCAACGTGCTACCTCAATTTTTAAAATAGAGCCCATTAATCATTTTTAGTCTCTCTCTCTCTCTCTCTCTCTCTCTCTCTCTCTCTTTCTCTCTCTCTCCCCTCTCTCTCGCACTCTCTCTCACTCACTCACTCTCTTTCTCTATCCCTCTCTCTCCTCTCTAACTCGCTCTCTCCCTCTTTGTGACTGCCTTGCACACTCTCTCTCTCTCTCTCTCTCCCCCTCTCTCTCTTTCTCCTCCTCCATCTCTCTCTCTCTCCATCCATCGTATTGACACAGTTCTCTGTGTTAGATGACAACACCAGCTTCTCTTTGTGTTCGTAGCTGTCCTGTCAAACATCTATCAATCCACTCCTCATATATCACACACACAAACCACACGCACACACTCACACACACTGAAACAAACACGCACAAACACATGCACATAAATACACTCACACACACTACTACCCCCACACGCAGAGACCCCCACACACAGACACACACACAAACACACATGCACACCCTCACACCCAGTAAAAAAACTGCAGTAGATTTAGTGGCATCCCTCCACACCTGTATCAAGTGAGTGCCATCGCTCTCGTTTATTGGCCAAGCCCGGCAGCCAAGCTGGCGATCAGCTCCTCTGATTAAAACGACACTGTTCTCAATAGATTGGCTCCCCCGGCTCCTGCCAAATCCTCCTGGGCTAGGATACCAGGCTGCATTGGGGGACCTTGACGCGGCTTCTGTGCAGTGTTGGCCTGTCCTCAGTGTTGCCTCAGTTACTTGTAAAAAGTAATCCGACTACTGGTTACTCACTACTCCTCTTAAAAATCACTACTATTTAGGAGTAACTAAGTTGGGGTTGGCTCTCTGGCGCAGTTTGTAAGACTGCTTCATGTTGTGCCTGTGACTTATCTTGTGCCTGTGACTCGTATTCACACCTGCAGTGTTAATTCGGACTATTGGACTTTTCAGAAAAGTACGAAGTTCATTCTTGGGTGAGAATGCAATGGAATCCACTTGCGCAGCAAACCACGGACTAAGCCATCGCAAAAGATCCTAGCAAAAAGCTAGGACTCGATTCGGACTTAAGGAATTCAGGTGTGCAGTTTAACAGGTAAGAACGCAGACACGGACTAACAAGCGGACATCACGGAACGACCCGACCGCATATCTAAAGAAAACATGAACGTTGCGAGCATATTGGATGTGATACATAATTTACATTAATATTTATCGTTAGATGTTTCTTACTGGATAGGAAGTAAATCCACGCCCACAATGTCTTCTCAAAGTTCTCTGTGATGAAGCACATTCCATAAACGACTCATCCAGAGGTTTCCCTGTTTTCCCTAAGTCTATAACTCTAATTAACTAATTTGTGCGTAGATATAAACATTTTTCATCATCTTCATTCTCATCCTCCCGGTTCCCGAGGACCGGGCAATGATATGCTGCGTTCCATTTACTTTCCGAGTCGGCGCATCCGAGGTAATGCAGTTATCAGATTGGTCAAGTAAAGCACGTTACTGCATTTGACCAATTCAGTAAAAGCATTAACTTGAATATGCCGACTCGTAATCTTAAAGGAACGCATTTGCTGCAACACGGTGCTCCGCTGACAAACCGTTATCGTCAAACGGCGGGCCCGGTTTAATCTTTAATATTAATGTAGGTACATAAGAACAATACACTTGTGTCGGAGAGGGAAAGGGGAAAGGGAGGGTTGAGCAGAGGAACCACACCCGTCCTTCACGCCTCTCATCCTCGAGCTCTCGGAGTCCCAGGTGGAGCGGACGCTAACACGCACTCTCATCCCCTGGCCGGAGCAAAGCCCTCGCTGCTTACGCCGATTACAACCCGGTCATCTCCCATTCCCGCCCCCGAACGCCTCCGACCAGTCCATCAGCGTAGTTTCCCCCACTCAGCAGTGTCAGCACTGGTCTCTGCTGTTGTTTGCTGAGGGACTGCTTTGTTCAAGTCACATGACCTGATGCGGCAGCGGTGGCGCTGTAGAGGTGGCAGCAGCGGCGTGGCATAGGCAAAGTCATAGCGCCTGGCGGCCAATTCGCGCCGCTCAATTCACCCAAGAAGCCAATTCGCGGGTAATTTATTCACTCTGGAAGCCCAATTTGCGCTTGGTTTGTACGCACAGTAAGCGCGTATTCAAAACCAATGTGTTTATCCCGGGTCCGACTCGTTTTAACCGAGATGGAACTCGTTTCCGAGTTGTCCGGGTTGGTATGAATGCGCCAAGCGGGTCCGAGTCCGCACTAAAACATCCGAGCCGGGCCCTCTGTAAAACGTGGGGCTCGCCCCCGTGCTCAACCCGCTTATAACAAGCTGTGACTCGGGTCTGCACGGTGTGAAAGCATTCGCGCTCTAGCTCGCATATGCGCTAACGCTGCCGTATTTTTAACAGTACTGTAACGACAGCGCAGCTGGATTTATGACAGAATGCACCTGCATTTGTTTGCATGGAAAAAATAATAATCACTAATAAGCTAAAAAGAATACGGCATATGTGTCGGATCACTGTACATTATTATGTGAACTACAGTCTACAGCAGCGTCTCATCTTAAGGTGCGTTGCCCGCGAGTGGATCGCGTTTGTATAGTGTACAGATATGTGTGTGCGTGCATGTGTATGTGTGTGTTTGTGTATGTATGTGTGTGTGTGTGTGTGTGTGTGTGTGCACTCGCGCACACGTGAGCGTGTTATTAGATTTAACTATTCGACTCGCCAACTCTCTCCCTCCCCTCTCCATCTCCCGCTGTCATTATGAAATTATTATCATCATTATTATTATTGTACTTTCTCTGTCTTTTCCGATATTTTAACCTCCCGTCCGAAGCGTGCGCGCCGCGCACACACAGGCGCACACAAACACACACACGAGAGAGAACATTTCCCGCGGCTGTTCTGATACAGGTTCTGATCTGTCCCACCACCTGAATGATGGAAGAAATGCCCACTCAGCCAGTGGGCTTTTCAGCGAGCGACTGCAGCAGACACGTGAACTTGTTGACAAATGTATCTCGGTTGAGGTTTGAACGCATCCGCGCCAGGAACCAACCCGCGACAAATTCAAAATGCGGTTTGAATACACCCTAAGACTGTCAATAACGATGAAAAATGGCAGCCAAAAGAAGAAGTTTAGTTATCTTTGATTATATTTCAGCAGCTGCCAAGTGTCAACCCACCTTAAAAAGAGAAGAGTGCTTTAGTGTGCACTGTGCTAGAATGTATTACAGTTAAACTTCACTTCACATGAATAATGCATCAAGACAATATTTAATACAGTCAATTGTTAACAATATTGTTATTTGTGTGTCTATTGAAAAGAGAAAATAAAAAATAAAAATATAATGTGTTGGAGATATATTAATCACTGTTTGAGCTCCACTTTGACTAATCTTGGATAATTTGTGGACGCTGGAAACTGATGTCCATGTGTATTCTAGTCAAATTCTATGGCCTGTCCAATGGGATCATATTAATCTCCATTCATGGTGACATCGAAACCGATGTATTGTAGTCATTGCACCCTGCTCCAATGCTGAAGGTGTCGCGTGGTACATCGCCCGAATGTCGCTCGATGAGGGGGCGTGTTGTGCGTTTGTCAGTGATTGACAGGGACAGAGACCAATCATCAGACAATGCACTCCGGGGTATATATCAACTCACATCAATAAACGTGAGTTAAACGTTCAAACCATTGTGATTTAATTTCAACAATGCAAATGCATGCTGTCTATGTATTCAATGAATGCTCATTCACAGCTCCAACAACATTAGCAATCTACTATTATAAAATGCAAATCAATAATGATAATAACAATAACAAAATAAATAATTATATAGTAGTAGGGGTAAAATGCAGTGAAGTTACAAATGTGCCTCTCTCTCTCTCTCTCTCTCTCTCTCACTGTTTCTCTCTCACACTCTCTCTCTCTCACTGTTTCTCTCTCACACTCTCTGTCTCTCACTGTTTCTCTTCTCTCTCTCTCTCTCTCTCTCTCTCTCTCCCACTCTCTCTCTCTCTCCATCACCTATTATCAGATTCTAGCAGCTTACAAAGCTCTGATGGACCGGTTGCTAAGCATGCTGGGAGCTCACAACGCCACTCAGAAGTCCAGAGAGATTCTACAACTGGAAACACGGCTAGCTAATGTATTGTTGTTGTTTATATTGTGTGCCTTTGTGTCTGTGTTGGATGTTAGAGTTTTTGATCAATTGTGTTTGCTTGGGTGTGTTTGTACTTTTTTGTGATTATTGTTTTCTTGTGTGTGATCTTTGCCACCCGTATAGTGTTTGTGTGTGTGTGTGTGTGTGTGTGTGTGTGTGTGTGTGTGTGTGTTTGCCATTATGTGTGATGTTTTTTGTATGTTTATAATTGTTTGCTGTGTGTGTGTCATTGTGTGTTTGTGTCTGTTTGATCAAAATTTTTGTCATACTTGGATATGTGCTTGCATTGTGTGTGTGTGTGTGTGTGTGTGTGTGTGTGTGTGTGCAGTACAAAATGTGTTTGTTTGTACATATGTTTGTGTATCTATTCCCATCCAGATCACTATGCCAGACTACGATGACCAGAGGAAGGACATAAGCAGCATGTACAACCGCATCACACTGAAACAGCTACAGCGTACTGCACCTGATGTAAGGATACATACACACTCACACTCACATACACACACACATTACGCCCAGACACATGTTGACAAAGCATGATGATATTTTTTTTACCAAAGAATCTCTCGAAAATGTATGCTGCACCTGTCCATATGGTATGGTATGGTATGGTTTATTTCATTTCATCCCCGAGGGGAAACATATTTTGCCACCAGAGCAAGCGAGCAGACAAGTTAACAATAGACAAAACAACAACACAACAACAGCAGAGTGCCTATGGCTGAAAGAGCTTTGGAGCCCCCGGAATATGCCATGCAAGGGATGGCCTTCATAGCCCAGGATGGTCTCTAGTTTGCTCCCCAATCTCCTGGCAAGAATGACATCCAGGGTGTCAAGAGGCAGGCCAACCACTGACCCAGCCTTCTTAATAGCTTTGTTAAGCCTATTTCTGTCCATGACCGTGATGCTTCCCCCCCAGCAGAGCACAGCATAGAACAGAATGCTGGCCATGATGCCCTCATAAAAAAACATTTAAAAGAGTTCTACTAATATTAAAAGACCTCAATTTCCTAAGATGGAAAAGGCGTGACTGCGCTTTTTTGATTAAAGAATCTGTGTTTGTCCTCCAGTTCAACTTATTGTCAAGATGGACACCAAGATATTTATAAGAATCCACGACTTCAATCTCCTGCCCTTTGATTGAGACAGGCGATACAGTCACATTCTTGGTGAAATTGATAATCATTTCTTTTGTTTTGTCAACATTGAGTTGTAAAAACATTGAGTCACACCATTTTGTGAATTTGTTAATCTCTTTTTTATAGGCCAGATCGTTGCCTTTGCTGGTGAAACCAATAAGAACAGTGTCGTCAGAGAACTTTTGCATATGGCAGGAGGGCTCCATAATCCTGCAGTCTGCAGTGTACAATGTGAAAAG
>OMKY01257263.1:0-12991 GCA_900302395.1 Bregmaceros cantori
GGTCGGATGGCAATTTCGTCTCTAGAAAGATTTTACTAGAGTTTGCTAGAAAGTTATAATCATTGGCGTTAAAATCATTGCAGGAGGTTAGTTAGTGTGTCTTATTTAGTTTTTCTCTTTTTTAAATTCTTGGCTTATTATGAAAACAAGAATTATGTTTACCATATTCTGACTTGCTTGCGTTGTGAACTTTTTTTCCCCCACAACATTAAAAAAACAATCATTAGCGTTATTTGTGAAACCTTAGCTGTCTCCGAGCTTGAGCCTAAGCTGCCTACTCTCTACCCCCTACTCCCTACCCCCCATATAGTGCACACACTTTATAGTGTACTCTACAGCAACGGCCAAGATTACGGACACTAGAGTTGGTGGCGTTAAAATTATTATAAAATATAATTATAAAAAATATAATTTAAAAATTCAGCAATCATCACAAAAAGTTAAAAATACTTTCATTTTTAACGATTTGACGCAGTCGGTCGCTATATACTATTTTTTTTTTTTTTTTCAAGTTTAGGTCATTTCTAAAACTTCTCGCTGGAACAAACAATCCAGGAATTAAGATCAATGCAATGATACCACACTCTCACTGTGGAGATAGAACACACACCAGCCTCGCCGGACGCGGAGGGTGAGACACTGGGCCTTTGCATTCAGTGAGGCTGGTCTCTTCATCTCCTTCGGGCTCTAGTCGTGATGCTTGTCGCATTTGCTGGATTGCCCAGGGGGGAATCTTATACACAACACACACACACTCACACAGTAAGATACAAGATTTACTGGACAAATTTTAAACCAATTTACCAATCACATATAATAATAATTTAATACTTACTGTTTATTCCATCACATACCATTTAAACAATAATGAAAATGTATTAGTGGAAAAACAAACAATGAATGATGAATGGGAGCAACACACACACACACACATCCATGTATATATATTTGCATGTGTCAGGAAAAATAACATTAAAATATAGATTTTTCTGTGCATTGAATTACATGTGTTAGTTTGCAACTTATTGAAATCGTTATTACCTGCGTCGAGCAGGTTATGTTTTCAATTGAGTTGCTTGGTTGGTTTGTTCATCCCCAGGATAACAGAAAAAGTTCTGCACGGATCTGGATGAAATGTTGTACGGTTGTTGGAAATGAGACACGGAACAAGTGATTACATTTTAGTGCATTTCTGTAGCCTATAAGTAACGACATAGTTTGACAACTGTTATGATCTTACAAACTGCGATTTTGGGGCAGGTTTGCACTCTCAGAGTGCTTCTAGTTACAAATGTAACTCTTTTGGATCCAAATGCCAGATCCAAACTACAATGTAATCCACTAATGTGGTACATTACTGATGTGGTACTTAATAAGGTAAATACGTGGATAAGTCAGTGGAATTTAATTCAAAACTAAGCTAAATTTATAAAATGATAACCCTTAGGTGACAATTGAATAAATAGGTATTTCCTTTTTAGTATTGAATGCATTTTATTACATTGCATTAAATTATATGAGTTCTGTTCACCCTGTTTGTTCGGGAACAGCACATCCCAGTCTGGGCCGCGCCCACAGAGAGGAATAAAAGTTTGAGTCATGGAAAAATCCACCAGACTGTTCAGTAGTGCGCTTGCATCGTCAATCGGTCTGCACAGTGTCCATGTCGCAATCCGCCAACCGGCCGAAGTAGATTCTGCTAAGTTTGATCACGGCTCCTTCTATCTCGCTTCCGTTGCTTTAAATTGTGCGGTGCACGGTATTTCATGCATGTTGCATTCACATTGCATGGTTATTTAGTCTTTAACTGGTGTGGGTTGCCCTAAAGTGGGCCATTGCATAAACTGGGCGGGCTAAGGAGGGGTTACTTTTGGATTACTTTTGAGCAGAGGTGGAAAGATTACTTAAAAATTGTAATTGAGTATCTTTACTTTGCTTACATTGTGCTCAGGGTAAAAGTAACATTACCCATCTCAAAATGTACCAAAAAAAGTACAAAATTACTTTATTTAAAATGTAATGAGTAAAATGAGTAAACGTTACTTTCAAGTATTTAATGCAAAAGAAAAGGCATGAATCAAATTCAGCACAAGTTGTTTTTTTTTTCTTTTTTTTAAATCAATATCCAAATTAATCGACGCATGGACAATGCATCAGTTCTGGTTCGCCAGGCTGAACAGGATTTTAACTTTCTGCCCAAACCCAAATGTAATTTCTATTATTATTATTATTATTAGTAGTAGCAGTAGTAGTAGTAGTAGTAGTAGTAGTAGTAGTAGTAGTAGTAGTAGTAGTAGTGTGGATTGCCCTAATGTGGTTTATTTTTTTCAGCTTCCTACTGTGTCAGTTGTCTCATGTGGGACAGTGAAATGTTATGTTGAACTATTAAATTAATGCTAGAAAAAAATTAGAATTTAATTAATAATAATAATAATAATTATTATTATTACCACACGTCCTGCACGTCACTGCCGGAGGGTCTCTCCGGACAGCAGTATCTGATGAACTGTGATCGGTTTGAGGACATGTCCGGACGTGTCTCCGGAGCAGCGTCTCCGTGGGTCGGACGGGAGGTCTCTTATGGAGATATGATGGTTCGGTCAGACCGGTTTCCTCACGTGTTACGTGCGCGGCGTCACGTACGGCACCAGATGCTCTGCTTGTTCATGTATTATAGACTTGGATTTATTTAGTTTTCATTCTCTCTCTCTGTCTATCTCTCTCACACACTCTCTCTATCTCACACGCGCTCTCTCTCTCACACACACACACAAAGTCTCTCTCTCACACTCTCACACTCTCTCTCTCACTCTGTCACTCTCTGTCTCTCTCTGACTCTGTCACTCTCTCACACACTCTTTCTCTGTCACTCCCTGTCTGTCTCTCTCTCTCTCTCTCTCTCTCTCTCTACCTCTCTCTCTACCTCTCTCTCCCTCCCTCTCTCTTCCTATTATCATTATTATTGTGGTTTGGTTTCAGGTTATAGTAGCCTTTGCTGATAACAATAAAACATACAATATGTATAATTGTAAATATAAATTGGTGAGTGGGGACCTCAACAACAATAATAAGTACACATGAACCTTTTATTAAATCGGAGAACACCTGTGTATTACCTCCTACTTATCTTCTATGTCTCTGGTGGTGTAGAAATCATGCTTAAATAACAATAATTAGTAACACATTTTGTGTGAACTTTCATACCTGACGTTTGTACAGGGTGGTGGCTCCCTTAGTATAGATGACCACAGGGCTGTCCATTGGTCGTATACATACGGTTAAGTTAGCCTGGTGTGACAGAGGCAACACATCGTCCACGCATTGCACATCGATAGACGCTTTCATTGGGTCTGGTAAAACCAGTATCGAAAAACGTACAAAAAACAGAAACCGTGTCAATCAAATCGTGTTATCCAGTCACAGCGCAGTAGCTGGGACAAACGGTGTGGAGGTGGGACAACCAAACTTCGCCCATGTCTTGCGTAGCCCGTACAAACTCCATTTGTATTGATTTCGCAGACCCAATGCAAGTGTCTAGCGATGTGCGATGCGTGAACGATGCATTGCTTCTGGCTCGTCAGGCTACGGTTAAGTGGTATACCTAACCACTTCACGTCCATTATATTAGGCTAAATACAATGGATGTAGTTAGTCTAACATCTGCTGGTAATTGATAGCATACTACCAATAATAGTTACCTGCGCCGCAAAGCAGGTTATGTTTTTAGTCGTGTTGGTTGGTTTGTCTGTCCCAAAGATAACTGAAAAAGTTGTGCACGGATCTGAATGAAATTTTGTACAGTTGTTGGAAATGAAACACGGAAGAATCGATTACATTTTGGTGCATTTCTCTAGCCTATAAGTAACATAATCATACTTAATCACCAACTTACCAATAGATCGCTGGGAGCTTACCGTGGTCACGTGACCAGACTTCCGGGTCACATGGGACCCCTTGGAAATGTAGTTGGCATGTTTGCCGGTGGCATTACAGTCAACGGGTCTATCTCAATCGCGCAGCTCGAACACTTGCATTGATAATGGGTTGCCACACATACGGCACTAAAAGTATTATGTTTTTGTACCACTACGGCACAGGTTTGCACTCTAGTTGACAATGTTATGAAAAAAATCGCTCTCTGCCTGCTCGTCTGACCGCGCTGCTACCAGCCGCTCAACAGTCCTATCGATTCATTGTAAGATTCCCCCAGGTGTACCCAGCAAAAGCGACAAGCTTCTCGGCAAGAGCCCGAGAGAGATCAGGAAACTGAGACAAAGCCCAGTCCTGTCCCCGCGTCCGTCGGGGCTGTTGTGGGACCAGAGTAACTGCACGGGCCGACGCATGTCTGAATCGATACCCAGAAGTGTAGTAAGTTTGATTTTACAATAGTTCCCCACAACATCGCTCAAGGCGCTAAACAAAGAAGAAATTTGAATTGAAATGTTGATTTTATGTTATTTAGTAACAATCTAGCTTCCTGCTCTTCCGTTGAACGCCCTATGTCCCGATATCCCTGTTATTTGTTATTTAGGGATTAGGGTTGGGGTAGGTGGGTTGCACGCCAGAAAAGGGCATTGACCTTTGGCAAGATCTTAGAACTTACTGCACACAACTGAATATAAAAATATAAATATAATTTAATATAATTTTACATAATGTGTTTCATTGTATGTTGGTTTGAATGCCTGTTTTTGTGGTTTGCCATTCCTGGCAAGCACTTCTAAAGTAGATTGTTGTTATTGTTATAATTAGATGCTGATTGCTATGCCTGGGGACTGGGAGTCCACTATTACAACAATATATTATGTAACAGGTAGTTGTTGATGTTGTGTGCTGTGGGTGTATTACATCAAACGGCACGGTATCTGCGTACATACCGACACGCAATCCCTCACGATCAAAGATCGGCAGTCACGCATTACATTTGCTCCGTTTCCCAATTTTTAAGTGTACTTTTTTACTTTTGGAGTACATTTTTCACAAGTTACTTCTACTTTTACTCAAGTAAATTTGAGGTGAAAAAAAGCTACTTTTTACTGAGGTGTCAGCAATTTGCTACTTGTTACATTAACTTGGTCTTTAGCAACACCCGGTGGGAACTGTTGGCACATATGTTGACGTCATATCGCTCTCCCTCTCTCTGTCGGTCTTTCTCTCTCTGACGCTCTCGCTCTCGTTCTCTCTCTCTCTCTCTCTCTCTCTGTCTTGGTCCCTCTCTCTCCCTCTCGGGCTCACTCTTGCTCTCTATCTCTCCGTATCATTTATCTATATATTAATATTTTTCTTGTTTACTGAAAGTTACTTAGTACTTTCGCTTTTTTGTGGAGTACTTTTTTACTTTTACTTGAGTAATATTTTGCTGAGGTAACAATACTTTTATTTAATTAATTTTTATGGCTACTCTGCCCAATCCTTGAAGTTAAGTGATGGGTTAACTGGTATGTTGGGGTTCCTCTGGTTTGTTTCACAACCACCACACAAGCTTGGGTCCAAATAACCAATGAATCTGTGTTTTCATCCTGAAGTCATGATCTGGTTTAGGCATAAATCAAGCCGGTCCATGAAAGTTCCCTTGTCCCAGCGGCGTCTCCGCCCCCTCCTCCACGTCTGGTTGATGGGGGACCGGCATACTCTGTGCGGCGCCTCCTCCGCTCCCGGCGATGGGGAAGAGGCATCCAGTATCTGGTCGACTGGGAGGGCTATGGACCAGAAGAAAGGACGTGGGTTCCGGCCAGGAGAATTCTGGATCCAGCCCTGATGGAGGAATTCCACCGCGCCCACCCCGAGCAACCCTCTCTTCCCGTGAGCCGCCGTGGTCGCCCTCGAGGGTCCTTTGCTTCATCCTCCACTCCGAAACCTACCAGACCTTCCAGTCGGGCAGAAGACGGGGGACCTGAGCAGATGGACTCGGACCAGTCAGAGGAGTTCTGACCCCTGCCGCCCTCAGTTCCCTCCCTCCCTCTGATCATCTTAGGGATTTCTAGAATCAGTCCCTTGAGGGGGGGTTCTGTCATGATCCCTGGCGCTCCCGGTCTGCACCCGTCCCAACTCCTCAGCTGTTCGTCATTCCCGATTACCTCCCAGCCTATAAAAGGCGCTCAGCTTCCACCACTCCCCGCCGGATCGTCCGTTGACGTTGCCTGCCCATGCCTCTGAGCACGCCCGACCTCACGTCTACCTGCCTGTCTGCCCGTCTGCCTGTCCGCCTGTCTGCCTGCTCCAGTGTACTTACCTGCTGTCTGTCCGTCTGCCTGCTCCAGTGTACTTACCTGCCAGTCTGCCCCCCCTGCTCCGCCTGCTCGCCTCCTCTTCCTCTCCAGCGACCAGTAACCCTGCGGTTCCTCCTGTTGCCTCAGGGGGCGTACCGTACTCCTCCGAGCCCCAGCAGTCCCTCCGAACTCCGCCCCTTCCTCCGAACTCCGCCCCCTTCCGAGTTGGCTCCGCCCCTCCCCTCCTCCTGTCCATCGGCTCTCCTTGCCCCCATTCTATACTTGACTATAAATAAATACATCCTTATCATCTGTTAATAAATATTTGTGTTCTGCACCTCTTGAGTCCTGTAATCATTCTGCTTTCTGACAACTTAATGCTAAAGATGTTAAAAGACATATTTTTTGAATGTAGAAAATTATTTTTATTAAAATTATTTATTCATAATTTTTACTAGATATATAGAGATAGAGATATTTATAAATTGCTCTGTTCAATTTTTATATGTGGAGAATATTTGTTGGAATTTCAGCACATTTTTAGTGTTAAAATGGTTGCACTGGAAGAGCAACCAAAGTTAATATGCACCACCTTCGGAGGTGCTAAACGAGGCGCTAATGTTTAGCTAAACGAGCGCAATACTGATGATCATTTCACCATGAGGATTTGAGACATGCCTCTCAATGAAGCAGCCTAACACCTCTGCACAGGGTGGGGAGGTGGAAGGTGTCAGTTTCTCATTACGGCCACACTAACAAGACTTGCTAATACTTAGCACATCGCTCGCCGCTGGGATGATTTTCAATAAGCCCGCGCCACCAATAACCTCCCGGCTTTAATTGATGCAGTAAACTCCCTGAAGTCGTCTCCGCCTCAAGGCGGATCCATCAATCAGCCACCAGTGGCACAGTGCCATCATCAGACCATCATTAGTATCGTTATCATCTTCATCATCACCACTTTCTATAGGCAGCATCGGGATATCTCTCTACTTTTTATGGGCTGATAGTGCTGATCTTGACTTGACTTGACTAAAATTGTGAAAAAAAGACAATTATTTAAGTAGATTAGATAATTAATGAGCTACCTGTTATTACCATGTGGCACCGAAGTCCAGAGGAGAGGTAGCTACGGGGTGGGGGAGCGAGTATACTAACATACTATGATAGTGTTCTGGAGTTGCCGGACCGCGGGCCAGAGGTTCCCCCTTACTCCCCCTCAAATTAAGCCCTGATTACAAGGGGAACTTGAGCTTTAGAGCGGTCTGACATTTTTTGGTTTGTGTTCAACACAGACAGCATGTCTGGCTACGAAAGGGTTACTTTAGGGCCACAGTGTGTAACACTCATTTTATATATATATATGATTATTTAACATCCTAGAGGTATATTACACTATATTGTAATGTGTATATGATAATATATTTGATGTTAATACAATTGTTCTTGTATATGTTAGCGTGTTATCACGTGATGCCCCAGGTGTGGGGTTACCTGAAGACCACGCCCCTCTTCCTCAGATCCGGGGAGGCACTCATGGCG
Organism: Bregmaceros cantori; assembly: GCA_900302395.1. Classification (NCBI taxonomy): domain Eukaryota; kingdom Metazoa; phylum Chordata; class Actinopteri; order Gadiformes; family Bregmacerotidae; genus Bregmaceros; species Bregmaceros cantori. The sequence continues at coordinate 7,752 of OMKY01257263.1, forward strand.
TTCAGATATATACTGCGTTATGTCTGTCCCCGTTTCTCACCAATGAATGTTTGTAGTAGTGTGGAGAGCTGTCGAATGTATTAATAAACGACTGACTGGATTCATCCACCATCCCTGGAGTCTCTCTTCCACCTACCGAACATTACAAGTGATTGAATAGGCTTGGTGTCACGGCAAACTGCGGCCTTTGGGTCAAATATATGGCATGTCAAACATTATAGTGGATGTGTAAAAACTGCATTAAATACCTGCGCCAGGGTTGCCCAGCGGAAGCAGGTTATGTTTTTGCTTGCGTTGGTTTGTTTGTCACCAGGATACCTGACAAAGGTGAACACAGATCTGGATGATATTTTGTACAGTTGTTGGAAATGAAGAACGGACAAAGTGATTCAATTTTGGTGCATTTCTGTAGCCTAAAAGTAACATAATCATACTTAATCACCAACTTACCGATAAATCGCCAGGCGCTTGTCGTGGTTATTGATAATGGGTTGCCACACATACTGCTAGCACTAAAAGTGCTATTTTTTTGTACCACTACAGCGCAGGTTTGCAATCTCTGAGTCCTTCTAGTTTCTCCCTGAAATGCCTTATATATGTTTCCCTAATAGATGGCACGCTAATATGATTGATGATGATGGCAAGTAATATGATTGATGATTCCAATGATCTTTTTCCAGTATGTTTTTTTATTACTTTGGACCTCCAACTGCATCTGTTCTTTCATACCTTTAAATCTCCAGGTTTGGTGAATAAGGTTGCATGTCCAAAAGCTGGAGCGGCTTTTTAGAACCCATTGCACCCAGAAAGTCAAAAATCTGGCCCACGCTGGTGTACAGTCTGCTACAAGAAGGGCCAATGAAACATGATGAATTAGCTCAATAATTGCATGATGAATATCCCTGCATGCACCCACCCACACACACACACACACACACACACAAAACACAGCACACACACACGCCCCTCTTCCCACCCGATCCTCCAGTTCTTATTGTGCGTGATCAGCATGAGTGTGCCGGCAGCCTGCGGGGAAATCAAGCGTCTCCGTTGGTGTGAGCCAGGCGGGCGGCACCACCGGCATCTCCCACGTCGCTTTTTAATTCCAACAACACCTCGGCGCCGCGATGCGCAACCACGGGTCACCGCCCGTCACTCTGGGAGGAACACAGAGGCTTTTTATGGAAACAATGTGACACTCAACGCTTCCGCACGCGCCGGTGCACACAGACACACCGGTAGACACACAACGATGTACACGCACTGGCACCAGAGTTGGGAAGTAACTGACTACTTGTAATCAGATTAGAGTAATCAGATTACACATTTTTTGTAAACACAGTCCCTTACAATCAGGGCTCCGAACCGGTTCAAGGAACAAGAACAAAAACAAAAACAAAAAACAAACAGAATTTTATGGGGAGCAGAAACGGAAACAAAAAATGATTTCTTCAACTGTTTCAAATGTGCAGACAGTACAATCCTTTCCACCAGTGACCATAACATCAACAATACGCAATTCCAGACACACTGCCCATATTTCTAGTGCCTAAATCCATCCTGAGAGAAACTGAAATTGAATGTCAAAATGGAACACTTTCGGGGGAGGCGCGGTGGCCGTGTGGTTATAGAGCGCGCCGCCCGGACCATAGGTCAAGCCGTGCCGCGGGATCTAATCCACTCTCCAGAGTGGATTAGATCTCTCCCCGCGATATCCCCCCCCCACCCCACGACTCTTCCTCCGAGTTTCTGATTTAATCCTGTCACTATCTCTCAATGAAAAGAATGAAAAATGGCGCTCGTGGCCAAAACAATTACTTGAAAAAAATTTAACATTTTCATAATGTTGTGTCCAGTTATTTTACTGTTTACAATTATGGGGAAAGCAGCCTAACTGGCAGGGCCACAGGGCCACACCTGCTTTTTAATCTTCCAAAAATCTTCCTTTTTAGGTCATATTAGGGTTAGTGAAAGCAGGTGAGGATGGGCAACATGTGATTGCGGAGAATCAAACCCATAACTCGCTGCACCATTGAGGCCTATGCATGCTTTCCAGCACTTTTCAGGCAGCACAAGACAGCTGCCGTTTACATGTTGTAATGAGTAATGTAAGAATGCAGTTACTAGCTTAGCTAGTTCAAGCTCTTAACTAGCTAGTTACAACTAGCTAGCTCTGGCTATAGAGCTGTGTGTCAGGCTTCTATAGTGGACTCGTAACTTGAATCTGTGAGGGATTACTTTTAAAAAGTAACGTCTGGTCACAATTCTTTTCAAGAATCACACTTAATATTGGTATGTGTCCAAATACAAGTGGGTCGTTTTGGTTTATGCGTATGTTTGTTGAAGGGGCTCCTGATAACCTTTTACACGGCCATTATCCAGTCTATCCTCTGCTCCTCCATCACAGTCTGGTTCGGGTCTGCCACAACATCTGACAAACTACGACTGCAGAGTGTGGTCAGAACGGCGGAGAAAATCATCGGCGCCCTCCTACCATCCCTGCAGGTCCTTTTCCACGAAAGGGTTAGGAAGCGGGTCAAAAACATAGTAGCAGACCCCTCCCACCCAGGACATCACCTTTTCTCCCTCCTTCCCTCAGGAAGGCGCTACCGCGCCTTGCGCACCAGGACCTCTAGACTAAATAAACAATTTCCATCACACAAGCAGTGGTGCTTCTTAACGCAGGGAGTAGCCCTGCCTGATATAAGGACATGTTATGCACATAGACCTTGGCCGAATCCACTTTGATAACATGTTATGCACACAGACTCGTTGCCGGAGCCACTTTATAACTTATGTATTTTTATCTTGTTTCTGTTTCCCGTAGGCCTTGCTTTTGCTTTTTGCTTTTTTTGTTGCTGTTGTCTCCTGCTTATGTAATTGAACTATGCTCTGCTCTGATCCTGTGAGAGAGGTCCAACTAAATTTCCATATGTATGTACTTTTATATGCAACATGGCGAATTTAAATGAATCTTGAATCTTGAATGTGTTTATGTTCTGTAAGGTTAAGGCTATGAATCTGACATACCGCTGTTCAGAAGATCGTCATGTTAAACATTTACGAGGCTACCCAGATCTGGCTTTAATATTGATAAGACTGATCGGCTGTAATATTGATAAGTCTGCACTCGTTAAGAGTGGCTGGTGGCCACGATCACCTTCTCCATCAGTATAGATTTGATGATCAATTGGCTATTGATCGACAGCGCAAGGCTCTGAGGTGTGATTACATTATAAGGATTGACAAACGACAGCCATTAGTTGGATATTTGCAGGCGATGATAAGGGCGTATTACTTCTCGCATATTGACAGCTCGGCACTGGGAGATCCATTTATTGGCGGGCGTCGGAACAAACTGTCTGCTGGAGGATTGATCTCAATGGGTAATAGAAGCAGAGATTTCAACAAACGGAGGGTTAATACGCATGAAAGCATCTGACTGCTGTAAGCAGTCAGCTGAACTCTGTTCATTATTATATCCCAGAAACGTGCCGTGTCTGCCACTACCGTGTAAGGCCGTTTGTGTTAACGCAATAACTTTTGAACACTTAGAAGATGGCTAAATTCAAGATGGCCGAATTTTTGTTTGGTTCATAACTTCTGACCGTTTGAATGGATTTGCACGGAATATGTTTAGGTTAGTTACTTTTCACTATAGTTGTTTGGTTTCAAGATAAAGCATATACATTGGATTTCATATACAGCATAATATCTTTCAAGATAGCTGACTTTTTTCCTTGCCACAAAATCGTGTATGCCACTTTATAAGAGGTAGATTAACTGAGATAAGTCAAGATTATTTTCATTCGTCCCATGTCCCAAGGGAAATTCGTCTTGGACATACACACACCTGCCTCACAATTTCTACAGCAAGTATGGCTCTACAATATTTCTGGTGTTTATTATGACGGTTCTGGGATATACCTTTAGCAGTCAGCGCCGACTGCATACTTGTAGTTCATGCTTTTTAGGAAATGTGTTTTGCCAGTGTATCACATTCAGTTTCCAGTTTCCACAAAAACCAGGAGTGTGTGGTATGGGCAAAAACCGTGTTTCAGACCTCTGTTCAGAGGTCTGGAAGGGGATGGACAGACTTGATCTTAAGCTTAGGTCAGGGTGCTTAAACCTGTTGACTTTGGGGCCCCATGCTCTGTGGGGGGAGCAGTTTGTTTCATCACAAAACTCAGGATTTGGGATTCTGGGAAGGGGTTAGGGTCAGGGCTTGAAAACGGAATTATTTTTGAAACGTTCAGTTCCGAATGGTTCAGGCAGGTCTCAGTTTAGCGTTCTCGTTCTCGGAACTGTTCCACCACCAAAATATTGGTCCTGAACCGGTTCGGAACACAAAAATTTTGTTCGTTCTTAAAGTTCCTCATATTGTGCAATGTTAAGTTTAGATATAGTTTATACAGAATATATTTGGTGGACTTTCAAACTTCTGTGTAACTGTGTTAATGTGAAACCGGGTTTAAAACGGCATTACATTCGCTTTCTCGTCTGTCCACAAGATGGTGCCCAAGATGCATGGGGCTTGATGACTGACAGTGAAAGTTGGATGCATGCACAACCGGAAATAGTCTCCCAGACATAGGAAATGTCCAGTGGCGAACCGTGAACTTTACAGCTGGGCCTTCACCCCAGCCCTCACTGCCAAAAAAAAAAGTAATAATTGCGGTGAAAAATGTGCAATGAGTTGAAAGTGAACAGCAGTCATTTAAGAATGACTAGGATGTTAACAAATAGACCATGACAACAATAACATTATGTGCCCCAAAAAACATCAACATTAAATACGCAGTTTGCATGTAAAAAAATAAATACCACCAATAAAGTGTTTCTAAGGGGAATCGAACCACAAGACTTTGGCGTTATAGGCAACGCGCTTAGCAGAGAGAGCTATACAGGCTGCTGAACTGAGCAGCAGCCAGAGCACTTTCTATTGTCATGCATAATGGTGGAAAGACACCGTTTTCTATGATTAAAACTATCTACACACGCGGGAAATATAGAGAGAAGACAATATTATGATAAACATTGCACATTCGCCAATGTGCACTTGTCCATTGCATCCGTTTAAAACTGACATATTAAAGTATCAGTATTAAATTATTAGACATGTACTTTGACTCAACGGTGGCCCATTGTGTTCAAAGTAATTAAATAATTCAAAAGGTGAATACATTGAAACGATGGGGACCCACTAATGTAAAAAAAAAGATTTGATAGAAAGAAGTAAA
>OMKY01257284.1:0-10126 GCA_900302395.1 Bregmaceros cantori
GGAGACACCAGATCAGAACCACACCGTATAATAAGCTATCATGGTGAGTTTCCGATCAGTAACGTCAACCTGTGTCCCTTAATGTAGACTACAGGAGACACCAGATCAGAACCACACCGTCAACACAATAAATCCGTGTTCAGATTCCCTTGGCAGAGCGGACCTTATGAGCTGATGGGAGGTGAATTTGACCCTAGCAGAGGCGGAAGCATGGAAACTATTGAACTTTGTAGGCATTGTCGTACAGGAAGGTTTTAAGCATCCTTTTAAAGATTTCCAGGGATTCTGCTTGTCTTATGGCAAAGGGAAGCCGATTCCAAAGGAGAGGTGCTTGGTGACTAAAGGCTCTGGCTCCAGTTCGATGTTTTTTAATCCTGGGAATGGCAAGTAAACCGGCTCCTCCTTTAGAATTAACATTGTACATTAAATTGAAAAAAAAAAAAAATAGAACAGGTGATCAAGTAAATGTTTTGCTGTTTAATTCATAGATGATATACGACAGCATTGTTCAAGAAAATAAGGTTGCTAACGTACCACCACCAAACTTGCTTCAACACAAACAAGGTGGAAAAAGCTAAACCAAATTATTTTAAGTTCAACAAAGTCCCAAAGTGCAATTAACAAATTTGGATGGGATCAGGATAATGGGGTTAGTTCTGAATCTACAAGCAATAATACAGTTCACAGCAGTGGTTCTTGAAGATACAAACACTTTGAATTTGGAAATATTCTCAGTGAATATTTAACTTTAACTCTATCAGCGCCAACCATTGTAACACTAAAATTATCACTGATGTTGTAAGGTCCAAATACTGTCCACAGATGATATCTGGACACAACAGTGTTTTAGTCTACATTCTAAACATGTCTTGTGATGTCTTTGGCAGTTAAGTATTTGCTGTGAAGTCCATGGAGCTGAAAGATGAATGTTTACACTCCAATTTATAACGGTATATTGCTATTTGTGTGCAAAACATGCTGGATAACATTGACTCACATCCCTACACTGGTAATGTAATGCATTGAAATAATAATGAAAGCATGCCTTCAAAGTTCAAGCTCATTTTTATTTCATTTTAGTTCAAACTCGGATTAACAAAAAATAATAAATTACATTGCAAATACAAAAACAAATGAACATGATCATTCAACTCACAATTCATGAGAGGTCACAATTCGCTTTCCAACTAAGTGACTTTACATTTCAGTGTATCAAATAACATTTAGATTGCTTTGAAAGAACATTGCAGAGTCTAGCACAACACAAGGGTGGGCAAACTTGGTGACTTGTGGGCCGCACTGGGTGCAAACATTTGACAAGAGGGGCCTGGCCACGAGCACAGTCATTGCTCAAACCTGGGAGATTGAAGTTTGTAAAACCAGATCCAAATGAGCGTGCAAATGTAAAGAAAAACAAAATGTACTGTGAAATGGAATCACATTCAAAACATAATATTACCAATAATACTCCATCTTTTGCACATTTTACACATGATGATTTCGGACACCAGTCTGCACACACGTTGTAGATTAACATCATCGTGGAAAAGGCAAGGTGTCAATTGAGTGAAAAGATTTGAAGCAAAAACTTTAGTTTATAAGTCAAGTATTACAGAACAGTATCTCAAGTATGGTAAGATGGAAAAGCTTTTTGGACGGTTATTTAACTTACTTCATGAGAGTTACAATTTTGAAGGACATGAACAACATTTATTATATGCCCCCTGAATTACCTAGAAAAGATCAACTTTAAAAATCATACACACACAAAATATAGTACAGGTAGTTTGAAATCAAATTACATTCAGAAAAAGGACAACGTCTGCATTTGTTGCATATGAAACAAAAAAAATTGCTTTGTATAGTGAGGATTTGAGATGGTAGACAAACATTTCCTAGTAAAAAAACAAAAAAAACACAACCAACTAAGCCTGTATGAATGCTGCAAAGCATTAGAGCGAGTGAGCACAGACCACTTGCATGGTGTACACGGTAAACGGCAAAAACATAAATAACGCTACCTCCTAGGATAAATTATGGACCCATGTGAAGACATACGATTGACGTCATGAGTCAAACACACAAAAACCCTGTACATGAACATCTGTCTGGTGAAAAAAAAGAGAAAGAAAACCGGTGAGATGGATGCATTGTGTGTTGAGCCTTGGTCGCAACCTGACATATTCGGACTATGGGCGGACTACATGTTCAACCCCTTCATGGGTGATGCACGTACAGCCAACGAGCGCACAACGCACAGACTTCTCTCACAGTCTTAAAATTATTACCTCGACGCCAATTGCTCTATGGTCGGTGCACTTTGCACATTCGCTGTGTGCTGCGTGCACGAGTGTGACGACTGCATTTACTCAACCTCTTCAACTGCACACAGAAATCGCTTAGAACACACACAGTGACATGGCATCTGTGGACTTAAAACACAACTGTTACATTCTAAGGCTGCCACTAACAATTTTGATTTTCGCTTATCAGCCATTTTTACAGACTGTTAATTGGACTGATTATTAACCTGAAATGTTTAACAATTAACATAGCAAACTGAGGTCTCTAGGATTGTGCACCATCATTCACATTCAAGTATTAGCACAGAAGAGTCTATTCTGTGCTAGCTCCTAACATTGCTTTTCTCTATCCTTACTGCATTATTTGTGTTGCTGTGGGGCTTAACAGTGTTCAGTATCCAAGAGAATTGTAACCAAGGCTTTATAGAGATACGTTTATGTGACTTGGTTACTTGTCACAGCAACAAATCAGCTGTCAAACACAGAGATAAACAAGTTTCCTTCATTTATGCAGAAAGGGGGACAAAAAAAAGTGAATTAGACCCATTACAAATGACGCCAATTAAAAATGTCTTATTCTACAGTGCATTAGAACACCAGACTAGTTGGCTTTCCTCTTCCAGGAGCGGAAGCGCCTTCTCCTTTGCTTGTACAGGTGCCGGAAATTGAGGAACAGACCTGAGAGGAATAAACACAAGCACAGACCAAAATGATGCCGTTAAGTGATGCAAGTTGTAGTTTCCCACGGTTATGAAAGCAATGAAATGGCAGATCAGATAAGGTGCCAGGAAATGACCAGTCTTGACACGGGAATATGTCTAGAGGGTTCATTTACTAAGCTATACTGGACATTAGCCGCGTATCGGCTAGCTAAGCCAAGCTATGAGCCAAGCAGGAAACATGGCCGAACAATCACACATGAGGAAGCATCACTGATTTATAGCCGATGGGAGGGGACATCAAATGATGTCACAACCTGTAGCCAATCAGGCGAAATGTGACTCTACAAGTCACATTTCTATAACGGAAATTTGAAAACAGACTTGTCAATGACATACTTTTAAGTTTTGGCACACTGCTCCCCGTCTCAACCACAAATAAACTGCCCCGCACCCCGTAGTGGAAACCAGGCATAGAATTGATGTTATTCTGGCCGGGGGTTTAGACTAGGCTGTTGCGAGTGTCAGCGAGGTGGTACAAACCCAAGAACATGATGACCAGGTACAGCTGGAGGGTGTAGGAGAAGCTGAACGCGCCTCCCAGGAAACCAGGCAGAGGGACACTGTAGAGACCCCGCTCGTCGAAGACCGGCATGGACTGGATCACCGCCACAGCTAGATACACAGGCATGTCAGGGGTTAGGTTTCCAACGATCGCTTGAAAAAGGAAAACACCACCGAAACTTCTCACAGAAATATGTTCTTCCCTGATCTTAGAGTCGATATCGATACCCATCCTGCCTGTGTTAGCATAGCATCCCTGTAGACCCAACAAGGGGTGAAGATTGAAACCTATTTAAATCCAGAGTTGCTACAGATCCAGTTTAACAGCTTAATTTATGACAAACTCACAGATCAAAGAAATAACATAACTCTGCAGGTTGACAAAGTCTCAATCCAATAATCAAATGCAGATCTCTAAAACTATATAAAGTGCCACCAAATTGGCAACGCAACTCTGTCACAAGCATTTAGTGGAAATTGGAAAGCAAAATAAGCAAAGGCAGACATCAAAACGATGGCGCGGCAACATCTATGAAAGGTCAGGACTCGATCTACCGACTCTAACACTGGAGAAGCGTCTGATTCCGAGGATGCAGATGAGCAGACATAGAGAAACATGATGATTGTATAGGGCTGGTTTGCTTGAAGTTGTTGGGCGATGAAGCGTTCACGCTCTACCCAAGCTTAAAGTAAAAGGAACTTGTCCCGAACTTTCACTCCCTTGATCTCTAGGGTAGATTGGCTCAGCGATATGCCCAGACATCGCCACGTAGTGGTGTAGCCGAATGTCATCTGGATGTGTAATTTTCAACAATGATGGTCAGGTTATACCTTCCGAGACGACTCCCAGGGGGTACAGCGGAATCCACAAGGAGTATCTCAGCCATGTCAGCAACTTCCATTCGCTATCGATGCAGGCCAGCATGTAGAAGGGATATCTGTGGCGACAGTACAGCACAGTGACAAAGTGTATTTTTAATGATATTTTGCATTTTTATTCATAATCCGTTTGTCTTCTGTATATTCATGATTGATACTCATCTCTGAAGAAATAATGATTTTCCCCATTACTCACATTTCGGTAGAAAACGATTAATTGAAAAATGAGACAGCACCCTCTGCTGGTTACAGAACTCGGCTGGAACAGACCTGAAGACCTCAATGGTGCTCCAAAAGTAGAAGACGAAGAAGACCACAGGTTTGTTCTGCATCTCCTCCAGGCTGCCGAAGATCACAAACAGGATGAAGTTCCGACCAGTCACCTGTGAGGAAGCAGTTTAAGCCATTAAACCAGGGGTGCACAAACATCAGCTTTTAAAATAACCTGGATGAGATCTAACCAATTAGACATTAGACGGCGTCCATGTTGACGCATCTTCACCTATTTCAGATTGCACATTGACATGACTAATGTTAGCAGCACGGAAGATTCTACACTTCTAGCCAGGGCTTTGAACCGGTTCAAGGAACGAAAACCGGAAACTTTTAGTATTTTCCAGGGAACAGAAACGAAACCAGAAATGTTATTATTTTTCATGTTTTGGAACAGGAACATCTATTTAAAAATAATGGTAACCGGGTAATATCGGTTTCATTTCGTTCCTCAAAGGAGTGCACTTTGGGATAGCTGCAAAAATAAAACAAGAGTATTTATAAAATGTACCAATGTGAAGTATGAATAGTCGCGGGATTATCTGCAGCATGTTGTGGGTTCTCCCTGGCATGAGACCTCGGCTGTAGACCACTACCAGCGGGCAGCAGCGGGTCTCTGTAGCGAGTCATTGTGGGTTTGCCGACAAATATTAAACAGCTGACAGGAACAAAATTAATCGTTCCGGGAACAATATATTTTTGTTCCAACCGGTTCGGCAATGTCAATTTATTGGTGGAACTCATAACCGGAAATGTATTTGGGTTTTCACCTAAGCTTACTTTTTTTTGTTTTTTCCAAATTATTTTTTTGGCGCAAGTACCATTTTTACAGGGTACCATTTTACAAGGTTTGTGTGAAGGGGAGTGGCTGAGAGAACAGGTAACCAGGATACTTATGTCGGTGAGAGGAAACAACACCATGCGTTCGGAGACTAAGCCACAGGCACAGGATTGTATAGGACTGGATCCAGCCACCGTATATTGTATTGTATGTGTGTGTGTGTGTGTGTGTGTGTGTGTGTGTGTGTGTGTGATTAACAGAATCCCAGATAAAGGGCGGAGCCATGATGCTGGGACTGGCATCGGGAGCAACTTAATCACTTGCAGGTCTAATGAAAAGCAAAAAGAAACCCTAGCAGCCTAGGCAGGGTTTAAAGTCCAACAGACTCACTTGCAGCATTGGTGGGAAGAATCCAGTTTTGACAAGCCCCAACAAAGGGTTAATGATCTCGATGACCGCCAAGATCTGACAGAAATACATCATGTCTGCCATGGTGTGGAAGGTGTCATAGAAGGAATCTGAAGAGAGAGAAACACGTTACAGCCATGTAGCAGTGGATTGCAAAGGACATTAAAATGCTACCAACTACCATACCACACAAGTCATATTCCATCCAACTATCCGGGGTCCATACAGCTTGATTTAAACCTTTTTAAAGTAATTTGAAATTGGATTTAAAAGATCAACTCAAACAAAAATTGAAAAATGGAAGAAAAACACATCAATTGAAATTGTTAGGGACAATTTCACCCAAATGTATTTTAACATAAAACATGACTTTCTGATCCAGTAAGACTTTCATTTTGAAAGACACTTTTCGGAGTTAAGACACAACTGTACATAAAATAATGTGTACAGTACAGCATAAAAATACAACTGGTCGATAACCATCAGCAATTCCAAATAACTATTCTGCTTTATAACCATCTTTGACTTTTTGGTCCAGAATAAAACGTTCACTGAAACAAACATAAAATGTTATTTATGTTCAAATTTATTTAATACATCACGATAATGACATGTAATGCTTTTCAAGTACTTATTCTTAGAATTATGAATGTAATACCTTTTGGGGCTTTGTAAGAATCCACCTGTGACATACACAACTCATAATCGACTTAGCGGCCACTAGGTGGCAGCAGCGCAACAAGAACCATTTCTCAAAATAGAGATTAGGTTCATAACACATGGAAAAAATTGGAGTGCTGTGTGTAGGTGTGTGTATATTTACTAGTCTGCTGAATTACTATCGACCAGGAGCCAAAACTGATGAATGAAAATAAATTCCCTTTGGGATCAATAAAAGAGTCGGAGACAAAAAGCTCAAACATTTTTGATCATATTGTTTGTACTGATAGCTACAATGGTATCCATCTTGAGCAGGTACCTTGGCCCAGTATGCAGAGCCGCACAGTCATGTTGACAAAGATCCAGGAGAAACCCAAGAACTGCACCAGGTTATACATGAACAGGTATCCTTTCTTCAGACCCAAGTAGGCTGAAGGACAGAGACGTAGTCCTGTGAGTTTCCGGCAAAGCATTTTACCATGGACAGTTATTCACATCTCCCAGTGAGCTGCAGGAATTATGTGACTCCAGTTAACTTAATATTGTATTTTAAGTCATCAAGTCTACCACTTACGTGTTACAGCAAAGCATTTCTGGTTTCTCACAATTCAATTTACATCATACATAATATGCCAGTGTAGCTAAGTCCCACCAGGGACCACATTTCCTATGGAACCTTGGGAGTTCAATGTCAACATGACTCACTTCTACAGAGCCACAATGTTCACTCTTCTGTCCATGTTATGGTATCGTGTCACATTGACATGTATTCATGGAAGTCTGTATATGTCGAGTTTCCCATTGTGATGATCGTGGCCCCAAAAATTGTGATTACAATTCATGAGGGGAGGGGCTGAGTGCATACAGCAACACACGATGTGTGGGTCGGGGAGAAGCCAGAAAGAGGCTGGACTTAAAGCTCTGCAGTTCATAGCAAGTTACTTTTGGCGAGTCAAAACCGAAAGTCAAAACCTAAACTTTGTTATGCTCTAGTGACGAAGCTTGTCGCTTTTGCTGGACACCCCAGGGGAAACCTTAAAATACAGCAACAACTCAGCATATTTAAGTAGGAAAAATATGGAAATGATTAATTGCTTCCACCCCACCCCACCCCCCTATGTGGGTCCAAAGGGTGAAGTTATGCTAATGAAGTACCGCTACGTGCAGAGTGAGTGCACACATGGAGGCAACCTCGGTAGGTTAACTTCAAGGAAGAACATTTAATTTTCAGTGGCGTTTCCCTTTAAGAAGCTACATGATTTACCCACCATATTGAGTGCAGGCAGAGCAGAAGGCTACTTTTACATTTACACAATTTATACAGGAAGGTTATGACACAGCTGGGAGGTTTGCATACTCTGCAACAGTTGATGAAAAAAAAAAGCCAAAACAATCATCCTGCAGATTTTGCATGTCTTCAGTTTTATGGGATAACTTATATTGTTATAAGTAGCCGCACAAGAGCAGCAGTGACCACAAATTCTATCTAAAGAACACAGCAACATCATAAAAGAACAAGATCTCTACTTCCTAAAGATGGGGAAGTAGAGGGGTTACAATTTTCTAAATTCTAAAAATATGTTGTTTTGAGTTTGCTGTAACCATATGTTGTGTCTCGGAAGTCTGCACCATCGGGCAGTCTAATAAACGCTTAACCCAAGAAAACAGACTAAGTACCGCTTCAGAGCCTTGTACAGACCGTATTAATAACAATATGCAATATTATTTTTGTCAATGAGTTATATGTTATGTTTGACCAGCAGACAGACTATAGGACTTTTCAACAACAAAACGTTTAGGAAAGAACAAAATGAGTTCTGACAAGCTATATTCTATACTGTCCAATGCTCCAATTAGATAAGACTACTTATTAATAAGTAGTAGCTTGGCAAAACAAAACAAAAAAATTCCAGACCATAGCACCAGCAATTAAAACAAGATAATAACATAATAAAATCACAAAATTGCAAGCCATTTCCGCCAGTGATGATTACCATTCTCTTCACTTTTTGTTTGCTACTACACTACAAAATAAGACTCAATCTCATATTTGAGTGCAACCATCAAAAAAAAAAGGAAAAAAAGAAATCTACTCACGGTCTTGTCGGTGCCTTGACTCAATGCTTATTTTGTTTATCTTCTCTTCTTCCTGAAAGTGCAAAAAAACACCAGTGAAATGCATGATATTGATCTTTTCTTTTTATGACAATACACACACACTAGGGCTGCATGGTTTTGCCCAAAAATAATAATTTTCCACCTTTGCGATTAATTGCGGTTTTTAATTGGTTTTATTTTTTGACAATTCTATTATAGTTCAAAAAAACAAAAACACTAGTACTCGTTAAAGTCAATAGGGTTGAACATTTTAGTAATCAGTTACAGTCGCAATTTACTCATTGAAAATTGTTATCCGTAACGTAATCCCGTTACCCAATTTTAAAAGTAACGTAACGGATTACTTTTGGATTACTTTCAAATAGATTCAATAAAATCAAGTCGATTTAACTCATATTTTAAATGTACATAACAGAAAAGTTATTTTTTTAAGTTCGAGTCAAATTAAAGGATATAAAACATACGTTTCTGTTTTCACATGTTTGAGCAAACAGAATAAAAAATATGTTTTTTCGAGTCGACAGCCTCCCAAAATAATATCAGTATTCCACATGGCAGAACCGCTGCAATACACTCGCCACACAGGGCATTTAAACGCGATGGGTATCCGATCTAACGGCAACCGTATAGCTTGACATTCCCATGCAGTCCTGCACTATTGCTGGATGTAGCTGTGTGCGACACGGACAGTGGAACAACAGATGCCTTGGCTTTGCGCATGATGACAATCTCGTCCGGTCGCTTTTCTCGGGACCACGGAGCGCGAGGGTCCGGTTTAAAGCTGCGAGCCACGGGAACATGGTAGCATGGACGGGCGCGACTATGTGCTCGGCGGCGTCGGCTCGCTTATCCGCTGCTTGCAGCTTTAAACCGGGCCAGTCCACCCGGCCTCGGGGGAGGTAGGTGGGGGGTTGTATCGCGCCCCGCGGTTGGCCTGCGCTGTGCTTGCGCGCCCTGCGCTGGCTGCTGGGCAAGCCCAGTGAATTTTTTTTTTCATCGTTGCGGGGGTGTCCCGGGTCGCCGTTAATTTTAAGCCCTGACACACACACACACAGAAATACGTTAAGTGCGGCGATGCAATTAAAGGCGTGCATGGGGATTTTTTTAAGACAGAGACAAGAAACTGCGATTAAAATCGCAACCCTCACGGTTTATTAACTAAGGGGGCGCACCGCGGTTAACCTACTTTTGCGGTTTATCGTTCAGCCTTAACACACACACACATACACACACGCAGAGCAGCAAACAAGCTCCCATAGACACACACACACACACAAACCTGTATTGACATGTCTTGACATAGGTGTGTACACAAACATGTGCACACAAATATAAACGCACTTTGTACCTGGATACACACACAAACAAACTCACACTGTGGGTTGGACAGTAAACTGTAGGACACCTAAGCTCCAGTGGCTCTGGGTCCTCCATAAACTAATGAATGTCAGTGAAACTATGGTAAAAGCAAACTATGGTGA
>OMKY01257292.1:0-13179 GCA_900302395.1 Bregmaceros cantori
GGTTCTCGCCAGGGACTATCGTGGGGACCATAAATGGGTTCCGGGGACAATCTTGGAGAGGAAGGGACCTTTATCTTACACTGTGGAAGTGGCTCCGGGAGCAGTCTGGCGCCGTCACACGGATCAGTTGCGGAGGTCCGGAGTGCAGACCGAACCAGGGTCCATGGCCCGTGCTGTGCCACCTGCCATCGTGCCAATGAGCAGCCCAATCCCAGAGAGAAACAACGAGAGAGGCGAGCCTGACCAATCTCCACCGGCTACACCTACATCCAGTGCTGTGGATGCTGAGCAGCGGAGACCCATCCTGAGGAAAGGCGGTACCCGACACGCTGCCATCGACCACCAGACAGACTGAATCTTTGAACGCTATATTCATATAGCTTTACTCATTTTAGTAATAAGAAATTAATGCTACCTTTTGATGTTTCCTGTTTTGTTTCTACTCCCTTTCATTATTCGCGTTACAGCATTTTGGATTGAGAATATATGTTATTTGTTATCTAGAAGGGAGGAGTTGTTGTGTATGCACTCTGTGTTCGTGCATTCTGAAATCGATTGTGTGGCCTTAGGCACGCGGGGGTTCGGAGCGTGACTGTTCGCTGTATGACCGCATTAAAAAAAAAGAAGACTACACTTCATCCTGGGATGTCTCATTTCACCATTTCAAATGAGGACCTAACAGTCTGTTAGAGCTAAAATCTCTCGTGAGTCCAATTCTTACTCACGTTATTTCAGCCAGTATCTCACACTCTATTTGGGCTGAATGCTCAGTTGGCATTGTATTCCAGTACACCAAGCACGCACCATTGACATGCATTCACACACACTACTCCTATCTTGCATGTTTAATGGTAATTGTAAATCAACTAACATCGAAATTCATAACACGACTGTCCACAATGGATGGCTTAGAACAGGTCTAGCTCGGTAGAGGGCATGAGCATTCAGGGTTGGAAAGGTAGTTAAGTAAACTGCTAGTGTATTTTATTGAACTAAAATCTAAAACCAAAATGACTTCTGTGAAGCGCCTTGAGGCAACTTCGGTTGCAATTTTGGCTAGTGTTCCCCGAACATGTTCAAAGAACGATAGTTCAGGGACTCCTTCATGTTTTAGGCTAACGTGAACGAGACATTTCTTGAAGATTGTACAATTGTGAAAGCACTCTTTTTTTAGTTTATTGAACTGAGTGGTATTTATTTCAGAATTTGTTCATATCAGATTTAAAAAGCCTTCTCAGCGAAAACAGAGCAATAAAGTAAAAAAAAAAAAAAGTCCCAAGTCTAACCCAGGCCCTAATTAAACCCAACATTAAAACAGCTAAATATCGCCTTTTGTTCTACTGTCAATAATGTTGGCAAACTATATCTGAGAGCAATGTAAGAAAAAAAGAACAAAAAAATAACTAAAAGGTTCAGGGAACCACCTGTTCAAAGATCAAAATAATGAGCTATGAATGAACACATTCATTTTACATGGACTGAACTGAAATTTGAAGTTCATATTAAATATGAACTTGCCCAACACTGATTTTTGGCACTATACAAAAATCTATTGAGCGTTGGTCTTCCCTCACCGCAGTGGTAGCAGGAGTGTGGAGGTGCAGCAGACATCTGACATCGGGTCTGGCGGAGTAGATGGCCGAGTGCAGGCTGAACATGCTGGAGTCCACGCCCAGCGCCGTGCTGCCTCCGTCCACCACCTCCCCCACGATGTTCACCTTCACCTGGTGGTGACAACCAGATATGGGCAGAGAAGCCATGAATTAGACATTACTTAAGTAAATATATTGTTACCTCAGCAATATTACTCAAGTAAAAGTAAAGAATATTCACCCAAATAGTTACTAAAAAAGTATTCCACATAAAAGTTACTTCAGTAGCGAACGTATTGAGTACCTTTCAGTAAAAAGAAAAAAAAAAAGACGAATTCTCTTTTCAAAATGTAATTGAATGTCCCTTGCTGATTTAAAATCCCTGGAAATCCCACCGAGTTCCATATCCTCCAGAAAGGAGACCAAGAGAAACCAAGGGTGAGAGAGAGAGGCTGAGTGAGTGACCGCCCAAGAGAGTGAAAGACAGAGAGAGAGAGAGAGAGAGAGAAAGCGCCCGAGAGGGAGAGAGATATGACGCCAACATATGTGCTAACAGTGGCCAACATATGTACCAACGCGTGTCGCTAAAGGCCAAGTTAATGTAATGAGTGGCGAATTGCTGACATCTCAGTAAAACTTTTTTTTTTCACCTCAAATTTACTGGAGTAAAAGTAAAAAGTATGAATTTGAAGTAATTAACTCCTAAAGCAAAAAAGTACACCAAAAGAATTGTAACAGAGTGAATGTAATGAGTTACTGTCCATGTCTGGTGAGAACATGTTAAAATGGCTCTCGCGCCAAAAAAAAAAAAAAAAGTTAATTGCCATACATTGAAAATAATTAATATTTGTACGTAATCTGAACACAAAGGCATGAAAGGGGGGTGAGAGAGTGGAAAACAGACCTGAAGAAACGTCAGCGAGGCGAAGTGAACTCACGACGCTGCTTTTGCTGGACACAGCAGCCTGCCCGACTAGAGCACCACAGAGCCAGTGCGTCTGGGAAATTAATAATGTTGCAGACTTGCAGTGAAGTTGAAGTTGTCTTGCAGTGACTCTACTAGTTTGCGAAATATCCATCAATATTCGGGGAAGGGGGATGGGGGGGGTATTTATTTTTTTTTTTCATAATTTGAGATTTCATAATTTGACCACCCTGTATTTCGCACCCTGGTCTCTACTCACCAGGCTGGAGGAGGTGACCTCAGCGTAGGACAGGCCGTCAGGGATCATGAGGAAGTGCTCCTGTTCCTTGCTGACACGTAGCTGAGACAGAGACACACATTGGAACAAGGAATCAATCTCTCAGTACATTCTCTGAGGTTTATTAAAAAGGACGGTGGTAACTTGTGCTGTGCTATTCCACACCCAAACGTTCTAGTGTGGATCTGTGGCCCACAAACGCATGATTAAACTAGAAGCAATCAGAGATGGCAAACCTGCGTCGCAGTGGTACAAAAAAATACCTTTAGTGTTAGCAGTATGTGTGGCAACCCATTATCAATGCAAGTGCTCGTAGAGTAGCGCGATTGCGATTGACGCCACTGGCGAACATGCCAACTACATTTCCCAGCGGCCACTGCGACCCGGAAGTCTGGTCACGTGACCGCGGTAAGCGCCCAGCGATCTATCAGTAAGTTGGTGATTAAGTATGATTATGAGACGGACGTACTAGTGGAAGCAGTCATCCCATTGGTCCAGAAGAACATGTGACCATATCGGTGAGTAACTTGAAGCGGTATCTTGACTGTATTTCATTATCAATATTTATGTAAAACGATGAGAAAAGCGGGGTGTGTAATTGGTCACAGAGTGAGCTGGAATAGGCAGATTATGAACCAGTGACAAATTCAGCCACTTAGGTCCACTACAATGTTTTACACAGTAGGGGTGCAACGATTAGTCGATTAATCGCTGACTAGTCGATTGTAAAATGAATTGACAACCAATGTAATAATCAAGAATTGGCAAAGAATCGAATCATTGTTATTGTCGGCAGTTTTGTGCTGAAGTTCCCCACATTTATCCACACAATTTGATATAATTCCCGAAAATATGAAACATTGATTGATTAAATAATTATTTTAAATAATTAATACAATTAGCCAAATTTGACTAGATTTCAAGTTGACAAGATACATTTCTCATAATTGTAGCTCGCTGTGAGAATTTGAAGTCGTTTTTTAAGGAAAGAAATATCCAACCGATTAATCGACTAATCGATTCAATAATCGGCAACTAATCAACTATTAAAATAATCGTTAGTTGCAGCTCTATTACACAGGGAGCTATAAAGTCACCGGGAGTGCGTTTCAGACAGTGGAATAGGTAGCAAATTGAAGAGAACACACAGGTATTGTTACAAGTCAGCAGGATCGGCTTTGCGAACAACGCGCTTCGTCCACGGACCGCCCAGCAGGATCGTCCGCGGAGGGCCCAGCGCTCCCATCTGCTTCCCATCATCGTTCATCAGTCCACTTCCTATTAAGGCAGCATCCGACCCCGGAAGGATAAGGTCCCAAAATCTGACTAAGCACGTCACACTACGATTCAATACCTCGATGAAGTTTCCATGGATTACTGTACTGACTCTGGAGTTTGACTCAATCTGGGTGCTGTATGTCCCGCTTGCAGCCTGACATCCTCCAGGATTCAGTTCATATTGTTATGGGAGAGATTTTCTAGTTAACTCCACTATCAGTTAAGTCTCGCGAGAGTTCCGGTGGCAGCTGTCGCGAGATGTCAGTGTACCTGGGAGCGCACGCTCAATCTCCAGTCAGTCTCCAGTTCGTCCTCCCGTCTGTCACGTTGTGTAACCGAGCAGCTACGTTGATTTATTCCGAGCCTCTAAACCAACCTGTGGACCTCGACGAAGGACGACTCCCTGACGACAGATCGTCATTCACAACAAAGCAGCAAGTATTTCTAGTTTAGCGATAGTTTAGTTAGTGTAGCGTAGCATAGGGACTTAGTTAGTATAGCGATTAGCGTGGGTGGGATTTAGCGTTCACTTTCCCTTATCCATCATCGGTGGGATCATCACACGATCTCCACCGATATAGCCGGGTTACCGGGGAAGAACCCGGGTGCTCCGGACACGGCGCATTCATCACCTGTTGCCCGCCATCATCCCTCCCAATCAACGGCTTGTGAGGTGAGCACACACACGCGGTATAACCTGCCGAATGCATCGCGTGTTTAATCGCCTCTCGCGCCATCCTATCCGCTCCTCACAACAATATTAAAATAATTATTATTATTTATATACATACTTCTTAAACCCTCCCTTGTTCTCCTCTCTGGATCATTTCCAATTAGATTTCCATCCCCCGTGACAGGTATAGTTGAATATACTCACAGTGAGCAGGCTGTGGGACAGAGAGGTCCAGCCGTGGAGGTCGAACAGTCGGTGCACGCTGGCCAGCTTGCATCGCATCAGACGCTCCCCCTTCACTAGGCCACCGGCGTCAGAAGCCAAGTCGTTGATGGGTGTCACCATCTGCATGTCTGGAGAAAAAAAGGCACTGAAGAATCTGGCCCCGCTGCTCCAAGCCAGCCCCATACATAGTCTTGTTGCTGTGGCTTAGATCACAGCACACGTCCGCGATCACAGCACACGTCCGCTCGATATTGCGCGTCCGCTTGGCAATGCTCCCTCATCCACACTAACACTGTCAATAAAAAAAATGATGCTTGTTACGAAAAAAGAAAAAAAGTAGGCTGTGCCCGAAATCATTCTCTATCCCCTATTAATAGTATAAAATATATAATTAAAAAATTCAATAATTATCACAAAAAGTCAAAAGTAATTACATTTAAAACTATTCGCCATGGTCAGTCGCCATGCCATGTGTTTGTAGTCATTTTTAAAACGTCTCACAATGCATTGTGGGTTATATTGCTTGGTCTAGGGAACATCGATGCTCACTACTTTTCGCGGTGTATTGTGGAATACATTGATTGCACTATATAGTACATGGTACATGGAGTATTCGGACACCCCTACAAAATGGCATGCGCCAATAGGGAGGAATTTCGGACACAGCAGTTGAAATAGTAGGAATTGCAGGAATAGAGAGAGAAAGATCGGTTGGCGCCCCTGCTTGGTGCAGTCACACCAGCGAGAGTGGCGTGCTGTGAGTGCAACATGCATCAGACATGATAATGAAGAGCCGGCCGGCGCTTGAAACGAACATGCCTTTAACGGCCTCTATTCATTATCACGCAGCGTGTGTTTAGTGGACATTAGGACCCAGTGGCAGTGGGACAGTGGCAGCAGTTAATGCACACCACTGTGTGTTGCTGCTTGATCCTCGCTAGACGAGTGATGGACGGACGCTATGCGTATTAGTTATGGGATCCATAGCCCCCGAGCGGCAACAGCCTCCTGTCTATCAGTGGTGATGTGGGCAAAGACCAACCAAGAGCCTGTCTGCTAAATAGTAGCGAGAATAATCTTGTTGACCTCGTTGTCTGCGGTGTGGAGTATTATTGTTTAGCCTGGCGAGCCAGAACCAATGCATCGTCCATGCTTCACACACCGCTATGCGCTTGCATTGGGTCTGGTAAAACCAGGATCCGAAAATGTTGAAAAACGTGTCAATCAAATCGTGTTATCCAGTCACAGCGCAGCAGGTGGGACAAGTAGCGTGGAGGCATAACAACCAAACTCTGCCCACGTCTCGCGTAGCCCGTACACACTGATTGGCCAATTGAATCCATACCGACGGCGTGCCTGATTCTCCCAGACCCAATGCAAGAATCTAGAGATGTGAGATGTGTGGACGATGCGTTGGTTCTGGCTCGCCAGGCTAATTATTATTGTATGCATGTTCTATGTGCCGAGTGATATGATTTGCCAACACCAAAAAGGGGTTGAGCCTAAAGACGGTGAAAGTAGCACAACAGGAGAAGTGAGCCAGAAAGTCTGCCTGTAACTGCCTGTGCCGATTGCTGAATTGTCCTGAAGTATCCTGAATAAACCCTGGTGAATACATCCACACCGTCCGATCATTGGAGAACCTGGTAAGATGACTTTTGATGATTTGGAAAATGAACCAATGTGTATTCGGCTAACCGTGGCTACTTGAGGAAAACATGATAAGACTAGTATCTTATTAGGTTATAGCTTTTTAGGTTTTAGCAGAGATTGCAAGTAACAAAGAACAAATACTTAAGTACTGTACTTAAGTAGTTTTTTCATGTATCTGTACTTTTAGAAGTACATTGTTTTTCACTTGTATTGAGAAGATTTTGAACAAAAATATCTGTACTTCTACTCCTTACTTTTCCCAGAACAGGCTCATTACTTTTTTTGCGCACCGATGGTAGATGGTAGGGATATGTATGATGTGAATGAGCCAGTAGGGGGCGGTAATGCCAACAGATGTTCATATATAATGTTGTTAGGCTAGGTTTTTAACATTCAAACATTGTCAAACTAGCATTGAAAAAGCACATTTTATAAACAATTTCATTTTTCTATGTAGTAGTTTATACTTTCCAAAATACTTTTGAGTATTTTTCTTAGCCTGTGCTTTTTACTCTACTTGAGTAGATTTTTGGATCAGTACTTTGTAGTCGTACTCAAGTTGTTTTTTCACAAATGTATTTTACTCATACTTAAGTAAGAAATTTGCGTACTTAAGCCATCTCTGCGTTTTAGCAACGACAACAGTGCAGTGGGTCTTACTGGAGGCGGTGCCAGCCAGCTGAGCGGCAGGGTTGTTGTGGAGAGCCATGAAGTCTGCTAGTTGTTTGAGAGCCCACAGGTTCGAAGCACTGCCTCCTCTTCGGACATGTTCTTGGATCAGACTGTCGAGATCCTCCCGAAAAGACTGAGCACATGTGCACACACATAAACACATGATAAGAGCTGTAACTTTTTCATCGATGATAATTACCAGCGCCGCGAAGCAGGTTATGTTTTTTTCTCGCGTTGGTTGGTTGTTTTGTCTGTCCCCAAGATAACTGAAAAAGTTGTGTACCGATCTGGATGAAATTTTGTAAACTTGTTGGAAATGACACACGGAATAATTTAAATTAATTTAAAATTTTGGTGCATTTCTGTAGCCTATAAGTAACATAATCATACTTAATCACCAACTTACCGATAGATCGCTGGACGCTTACCGCAGTCACGTGACCAGACTTCAAGGTCGCAGGGGGCGCTGCGAAATGTACTTGGCATGTTTCGCTGGTGGCGTCAATCGCAATCACGCTACTCGAGCATAGATTGCCACACATGCTAACACTAAAAGTAGATTTGCCATCTCTGAATGCTTCTAGTTAATTGTTGAATTAGCTGTGCACAATCTGCAATAGGTATAGGTGGCGAGTCATCAAAAACGTGGCAAAATTAATGAAATAATATTTCATAATGATGAATAAATAAACAAAAGGAAAAAATGAATTGAATAATCGTTATAAAAATGGCTGACAAATCGAGTGTCTGATCACAAAAACACACAAGTAGATGGAGAAGAAACAGCTGTGGTGAAATATAGATGAGTATATGAGTATACATATGACTTCCAGTTGCGGTACATCGCTGTGTCTTGTCATTTTTGAACTTGTCTATTTAATGGCAGCACACATCATTATGAAATTATGCGGGTAACTGCGAAGCGCTGTGCTATTCCACACCCCAAATGTTCTAGTACGGATCTGTGCCCCACAAACGCCTGATTCAATAATCTGCACAACTCGTTCCATTTACTCATTTTTGTCAGACAGAAGCAGCCATCCCATTGGCAGAACATGTGACCACACCGGTGAGTAACTTGAAGTTGTATGTTGACTGTATTTCGTCAATATTTTTGTAAAACGGCGAGCGAAGCGAGGTCAGTAATGGGTCACAAAGCAAGCTGTCGTGATTGGATTTTGAACTGGTGTGCGTTTTGTCTGACAAATTCAGCCATTTCGGTCCACTCCGATGACTTACAGGCAGCTACACAGACACTTACTGTAGAAGTGTGTTTCAGACGGCAGGACAAAATGTCAGCCTCCGGTTTTGGCCGCGTAAACTCGTCTATAAAGTACATTGTACTCACCAGTGGGGTGTTACGATTCCTTTATTCAAACAACGATGACAACAATAATCCAGGCAGCTATTGGTTGGTATGGTCATATGGTAGGACGCGGCAACAACATACTGTTTGAAAGTGCGTGTGGCGCGCTTAACGGCGTGTTATCTTTATACCCAGATGCTCAGTCTGTCTCACACACGCGCGTACACACACACACACAGATATACACGCACAGACGCAAATGCACAAACACACACATACAGGCACACGCACATATACACACAAACACAATCTCTCTCAGGCTCTAGTCGTGATGCTTGTCGCATTTGCTGGATGCCCCGGGGGAAATCTTAAACATAGCACACACTCTGCATAGCGCAGCGGATTAAGATTCATAGTCTTGTTGCTGTGGCTTAGATCACAGCACACACAGCGCCATGAGATCGCTTCCCCTCGTGGTCATATACTGCATGTCTGCTCGTCCTCGCTCTCTCTCATGCCCCTTTCACATTAACACTTTTTTTCATAATAAACATTAAAATTACTTCATTTTCGCACAGTTATTAGTTGGTTAGTTAGTTACTCGTTGGTTAATTAGTTAGTTGGCTATTTTTAAACATGTCTATTCAGTGGGAGCACACACGTACAGGGTTATTTAAAAAGGATGGTGGTAGCTTGCGGTGTGCTATCCCGCACCCAAAAGCTCTCGTGCAGAACTGTGACCCACAAATGCATGATTTAATAATCAGTGCAACCCATTCCATTGTCTAATTCTTTTTGGAATTACTAGTAGAAGCAGCCAGCCTATAGGTCCAGAAGAACACTCGATAAGTAACTTCAAGTAGGATTTTGACTGTATTTCTTCAATATTTATGTAAAATGTTGAACAAAGCAAGTGGGGTGATGTTTAAGTGGTCACAGAGCGACATCTAGTGGTTGGATTTTGAACTGGTGTGCATTTTGAATGTTTTGTGTCCTCGTACCGCGGCCTTCTACCAGACTTTATATACATACATATAGGCATCGGAAGTGACCAACAGAAACGTGGGACAAAATGACTCCCATCGGTGTTTCGCACGTAAACTCGTCTGTTGTGTGTGTTGCGCTGAGCTTGCATGTTTACCGGACTCTCCAGCAGACTGCAGAGCCGTTTCTTGTTGGGAGCCGAGCTCGGTGTGGATCTTCCAGGGGACATGAGACTGTCATCCAAGCCATCAGGGAGCCCCTCGACGGGGCTCTGCGGGGCCGGCGGAGACACGCTCATCATGTCTTCTCACTCTCAAGCATTCAGCGCCTCAACTGTGGGGCAAAAGACAACACGGCTTCACTCAAAGTTACAGCAGAGATGTACACGAGTCCCGAACTCATGAGTCCGAGTCGAGTCCCGAGTCTTTAGGCGTCGAGTCCGAGTCAAGTCTGAGTCTTTAGGGTACGAGTCCGAGTCGAGTCTCAAGTCATTTTTAAAGATGTAGCTCTAGAACTAGATTTGCTACATGCATATATCGCACACAGAATGTTTAGTTCAAAGTTAGCTAATGTGATACAGGTTTATATAGCAATGCAATGATTATGAATAAGGATGGAAAGGAAGCGGAAAAGAATGGATTTATTTTTAAAGCCGAAAAAGAGGGAAAGACTCGTCAAATACTCACCGAGAGTCGAGAGTCATTGACCTAGATTCCCGTTTTTGGTGACTCGAGTGACTCGCGAGTCAAGTCTTTTGACTCGCGAGTCAAGTCTTTTGACTCGAGTCTGCATCTCTGAGTTACAGCCATTTTTTTACTGCCCGATAGTCTTGCTACTGTAACTTGGATCACAGCACACGCAGCGCCGTGAGATCGCTTCCACTCGCGGTCCTGTACCGCACGTCTGCTTGTCCCTGCTCTCTCATCCCCCTTTCACACAAACGCTGTCAATAAAATGAGGAAATGGCGCTTGCGCAAACAAAGTAATAATAATAAGTATAGTAATATATGTGAGTGTGCAAACCTGTGCCAAAATTGCAGGTTGTAAGCTCATAACAGTTGTCAAACTATGATGTTACTTATAGGCTACAGAAATGCACCAAAATGTAATCACTTGTTCCGTTTGTCATTCCCGTACAAAATTACATCCAGATCCATACGTAACTTTATCAGTTATCGGCTGACAAACAAACAGACTAAAACATAACCTCCTGGGAAGAAGTAATGATGTAAATGCACCAAAAGGTAATCACTTACCCTGGAACCATAATGTATTGTTTGGTAAGAAATTGAATTGATTAAATGTTTTCGATCGGTGAAACCAACTAACCGTTGACATCCCAAGTTAGTAATATACCATATACAATATACCTGTTTCTTTAGGAAACAGGACATATGGAGGATTTGCACACTGTACAGTGTGCACGTTGTTTGAAGGGGGTGCGGGGGGGGTGCATGACGGTGCAACTTGTAAAGTGTAAACTGACACCATCTACATCCAAGCACTTCCTATCGGGACTCTTTATCACCCACAATATCAGTATCCTCATCAATCCACTCCCAGCCCTCACCCAGCATCACGCACGGAATAGCATTAGGCAAAATGATCTTCACACAGATGCACACACACACACACAGACTAACATCCGTATAGGCCAGTATTGCGCAAGTTCACTTTCAACATGAACTAGTTCAAATGTCAGTTCAGTCTTTGTAAAATGAATGTGTTCCTTCATCGTTCAAAGGCCATCATTTTGAACTGTGAACAGGTGGTTCCTCAAAATTAACTTTGTAGTCCTTTTTTCTGTCTTTTTTTTACATTGCTGTCAGCTACAAATTCTGAACTAAAATACACCTCACTTAATTACCTCAAAAAAGAGTGCTATTGTTCATTGAATCATCAAAGCATCGCTCGAACGTGCTTTTGCTTCTGTAGTCGAAGGGATCGAAAAGGGGTGTGGCATGTGGTGGGGGGAGGAGCATAAAGTTCTCCAATCACAGCACAGTAGGTGTGACAAGTGATGGAGTAGGAAACATCTGGTCTCGCAGAGAGCGCGCCTGAATGCGGCTCTTATAGGTCGGCAGAAACGGAACCGAGGATCAGATTTGGATGGACTCCAGACCCAAACGCACGTTTGAGCGATGTGTGGACGATTCGTTTGGTCTGGTTTGCCCGGCTAGGACAGACACTGGCACCAGCCAGGCCACCTCAAACACACGCACACACACACACACGCTTCAAGTTTCAAAGGTGCTTGTTAATAATTCACCAGATAGTGTCTTGTATGTACACTCGTCATCTGGTGTCCATGTCAGACCGCCGGACCGCTGTGCTAAAAATCTCACACAGCGACCTCTATTGGGCTCAATTCTTTATTGACAGAGTTAGTGACAGAATTCAATCGGGAACTGAGATGAAGAGTCGGTGGGAGACATTGCAGAAAAACCGGAGACCACTGAGCAAGCAAATTTGCCAACACTAGGCCTGAATCGCCCCCATCTGAGGCTAAATGAGCATGGCCACTGGCTGCCCGCCCCTACTCCGCCCCGTATTGCTCTTGCCCTGCTATTGCTATGCAAAAAATGAAAGAATAGAATGATATGAGCCCTCCATCATGGCCCTAACCTCCACCATCCAGTTTTAACTTGTTTTAATGGTTTTGCCTAGTTTTAACGCTTTTAACCAGTTTCTACTTGTTTTTAAACTTGTTTAAGTTACCCACCTGAGTATGTACTCCATCCATGACATCCGGGTGAAATATAGTAACTCTGCTAAGCCCGTCTTGTACAACAATCTCTACGAATCACATATATCATGCTGAAATTTGTAATGGCTCTGTACTGTCTGTCCTAAAATAAAATTCATTCATTTATTCATTCATTCACTCTGCCACCCCAAAAAAGTAACCACCCCATCACCTGTGAACTTTTAAAAAGGTAATTGGGGTAATTGGGGCGGGGCCTGTGGCTGGCCCCGTGGCGCAGCGGGCTAGACCACTGATCCAAGCCACCTGCCCACTGAATGTCTATAAAGTCTTACTTTTACAAATTACTCATTCAAAATTTTACCTAGAAACCTAAAACCATATCAGAAGTAAGGAATGATATTCATTCTTACCTTCACTGTGTGCAAAGTTTTAAATAAAAACATTAAAATCAACATTTAAATACATTTAGAAAGTCATACAACAGTTGCTTTCTGGATGCACATGGAAGACCATGAATGCTGGCTATGTGTCAAGTACAATCTCATATTTAGCCCCACGGTTGTAATTGGTTTAAGACCGCTCCTCCAAGCCAGCCCCATACATAGTCTTGTTGCTGTGACTTAGATCACAGCACACACAGCACCGTGAGATCACTTCCCCTCTTATACTGCACGTCCGCTTTCTCATCCCCTTTTCACACGAACACTGTTTAAAAAAAATGAGAAAATGGTGCTTGCGCTGAAAAAAAAATACTTTTGAAAATGCTACATTTGTATAAGCAACACTAATATTGACTAAAATATAGTGCACTCTATGGCGTTTGAAAATGACCTAAACTACAAAAACATGGCACGGCGATCCTCGTTGAATTTTATTATTATATATAT
>OMKY01257308.1:0-11021 GCA_900302395.1 Bregmaceros cantori
GCAGTGACTGTATCCGACCTGCATCTAAGTTGTTAATAATTCGGAATTTGTTTTGTTTAATAAGAAGGTTTCTGTGGCTGTGTCCGAAATCGCCCCTAACCCCCATATAGGGCACTAAATGGGGCGCACGCCATTTTGTAGGGGTGTCCGAATTCTCCATGTGCCCCATATAGGGCACTGAAAGTATCCCACAATGCACCACGAAATGTAGTGAGCATCGGATGTACACTACAGGGAGAAATATAACCCATAATGCATTGCGAGACGCATGACATTAGGGCTGCACGATTTTGGAAAAAATGAAAATCGTCGATTGACCACATAGAAATAAAAGAACTCCACAGATTAACCTCACTCATACCAATAATGGCAATAATCAAAAGCAGAACCCTCAAACTCTACGGACACATCAAGCGATCCCAAACAGGACTGACAAAACTCTGCCTTGAAGGACTAGTGGCCGGCAAGAGAAGCAGAGGAAGACAACCCAAAAGATGGCGCCACAACGTCTACAAATGGTCAGGACTTGACCTACCAACCCTCAACAGAATGACACTGGACCGGAAACTCTAGAAGAAGCTGACCCATGTTGGTGCACATTCTGCTACAAGCGGAGAAAGTGAACTATGATGAGGCACCGGAAGTGACCTGCAGAAGCGTGGGACAAAATGACACCCGCCAGTGTTTCGCACGTAAACCCGTCTATGTATTACTATACTATACAATCACTCAGATTTTTACATGGAAACATCTCATTGACCACCCTGTGGACTAACCATGTAAGGAACTTTCCATCCATCAGTAGGTGTTGGTGATTAAGTACGATTATGTTGCTTGGTGCAGGCACGGGAGTCGCGGCCACGCGGCGTGACGTCACTACGGAGAATGAGCATCGTTCACCCGTTAATAATAATGAAGTAAGACTATTTTGTTACTTAAAGACTACAGAAAAACACCAAAATTTAATCACGTCTTTCTTTCGTCATTTCCAACAACTGTGCAAAATGTCATCCAGATCAGTGCTCAACTGTTTCAGTTATCCAGGGGGACAAACCAAAGCGACCAAAAACGCAACCTGCTCCGCGGCTCTTCCCTGGCACAGATAACCAGAGGTGGAAAGAGTTCTGAAAAATTGTAATATAGTAAAAGTATCTTTACTTTGCTTAAATTGTACTCAGAGTAAAAGTATAATTACCCATCTCAAAATGTACTTGAGTAAAAGTACAGAATTAATTCATTTAAAATGTAAGGAGTAAAATGAGTAAAAGTTAGTTTAAATTATTTAATGGAAAAAAAGCATGAAGTCATGAATCAAAATATCAAATTCAGCATACATTTTTTATTTTCTTTCATTTTTTATCAATATTCAAATTACAGCTTTTAACTAGAAATGCCCTCCAAAGTAGACCTCCACCAAGGATGCATTGGTTCTGGCTTGCCAGGCTGCACAGGAGTTTCCACCCGAATTTAAAATTTTCACCATCCACCAATATGTTGTGTAATTAGTAATGTGAGGGGACTCAAATGTAATGAGTTAGAAGTACTAAGGTAAAAATGTACTTGAGTAAAAGTAAAAATTACACATTTCAAAAAACGACTCAGAAAATTACAAATTACTCATAAAAAGCAGGGCTTTGAACCAATATTTTTTCCCAAACATTTCGTTCCGAACAGAAACAGAATTATAACGTTTCCGGTTATAAATTCCAATAAATTAACGTTCCTGAACCGGTTAGAGCAAAAAAATATTGTTCCCAGAACGGTTAATTTTGTTCCTGTCAGATGTTTAATGCTATGTAATATATGTTGCGGGGAACGCACAGTGACTCGCTACAGAGGCCCGCTGGTAGCGCTCTACAGCAGAGGTCTTGTTGCGTGTCGGGGCGAACCCACAACAACACGCTGCAGAGAGTCCCGCATTTCACTGCTGCGTCGTGGATTTTATAAATACTCTTGTTTTATTTCTGAAGTTATCCCAAAGTGTACTCCTTTGAGGAACGAAATAAAACCGGCATTAACCGGTTACCATTATTTTTAAATAACTGTTCCTGTTCCGGAACATAAAAAATAATAACGTTTCCGGTTTCGTTTCTGTTCCCTGGAAAATACTAAAAGTTCCAGATTTTCGTTTTCGTTCCTTGAACCGGTTCAAAGCCCTGATAAAAAGTAATTAATTACAGTAATGTGAGTAAAGGTAATTCATTACTTTCCACCACTGCGATTAGAATAAAAATATGACCTCAGCCCTACGCTGACGTCTTCTCGGGTCAATGCTGGGGACTGAAGAACAGCCTAGCGGTGGTGGAAATGGTGGTGGTGGTGATGGTGGTGGGGGGGCGGGCACAGATGGGTCGGTAGGGAGTCTTTAAGACAGCTTCCTGCCACACATGGAAGGAGCATTTGGTGGGTTTGGACGCAGATACAATCAGTGGACATGCTATTGTTACATTGTTGGCCTGAGCATCTTAACACAGGAACCTGTTGTTCTGTGGAGTGACATCACGGGGGGCGTCTGTACTTCTGAAGGCTGCGTCCACTGGAGGAGTAGAGTTCCCATATTTAGAACGTGGTACATGAACATGAATATTATCAGCTATCACTGGTAAGGTTTGTTCTGTACAGTAAATGAAAAACATATAACAATGCAAAATTAGAATACAGTAAAAACAAAAAAATAGAAGCACTCAGAGATTGCAAACCTGTGCCGTAGTGTTACAATAACATAGTACAGTTAGTGCTAGCAGTATGTGTGGCAAACCATTATCAATGCAAGCGTTCGTAGATTAGGCCGATTGTGTTTGACACCATCGGGGAACATGCCAACTACTTGTCCGGGTGGCCACTGTGACCCGGACGTCTAGTCACATGACCGCGTTAAGCGCCCAGCGATCTATCGGTAAGTTGGTGATTACATCTGACTATTTACTGATAGGCTACAGAAATGCACCAAAATGTAATCACTTCTCCCGTTGGTCAATTCCAAAAACTCTACAAAATCTCATTCAGATCCATGCACAACTTTTTCAGTTATCCTGCAGACAAACCAACACGACCAAAAACATGACCTGCTTCCACGGCACAGCTCTTGCGTAGGTAATAATAATAATAATAATAATAATAATAATAATAATAATAATAACATAACGTTCCCTAAGGATAAAAAGGATAAATAAAATTACTCTTGAATCTTGACATATCTCAGTTCCTCTTGTTGTGAGAGTGTTGGCATCATACAGTTGGCATACAAGACTCTGCAAGTGTTGTGACAAATGTACATTATGATGCTGATCACTCCACTCCTCTGCCAGATGCCACACAGCTGCAAGCCCAGACACATAGTAAACTGGTTTGGGTAGAGAAGCTGCCGTGGAAAACGCTCTCACAGAGTATAGAGTGCAGACCTTTATCTTACAATAAAGGAAACATAGTAATTTCTGTGATGTTGAAGTAACTGACCAACTGTTTTTTGAATGTACAGTGAACGCCCTATGCTCCGAAATCCCTATGTTCAGAAAAGTTAGGGGTTGTTTAGGGGTTAGGGTAACGGTAGGAGGTAGGATTAGGTTTAGGGTTACCCCGTAACCCAACAGTGACACAACACTAATTAATTCGGAACATAACGTACAAACTGAATGTATGTATCCTGTAAAGTTTGGTCAAAGTTGGTCAGAAGCAAATATCCAAAGACTGAGCCTGTTAGTTAAACAGGACATAATATTTGGAGTGATTGAAATATTTGGAGTGAGTGAAAAATTCTAATAAATTAAAAGCCGAAAAAGAGGGAAAGGCTCGTCAAATACTCGAGAGTCAAGAGTCCTTGACCTAGATTCCCGAGTCGAGTCCTGGTCTTTAGGGCGCGAGTCCGAGTTGAGTCTCGAGTCCCGTTTTTGGTGACTCAAGTGACTCGCGAGTCGAGTCGTTTGACTCGAGTCTGCATCTCTGCCGGTACCTTTTCATATTTTCAGGCCAGCTCCTAAAGAAAAGGAGTGCGTTGTTGCACTTCAGTTCAGAACAATAAAACTCTGTTTCTTTTGGGAACAATGCCGCCCTCTTTATTATCAGCAAGATTTGGACTGCTCCCTGCTGCACAGCTCCACCACCTTGCAGATAACATTGAATTAGGCAGATAATTTCAGTTTGAGAATTTTGCAACGCAACTGTTCTGTGGGCTCACGCACATACACTAAATTAGGTCTAGGTTGTGAGTAATTTATTCAAACAATAACATTGACAAACTAACATTGAAAAATGTCGTGCATTTTACATACAATTTTATTTTTATTACTTTTTGCTTTATACTTTCAAAAATACTTTTGAGTACATTTTAGAGCCTGTACTTTTTACTTTAAAAACACTTTTTGAGTACATTTCTCAGTCTGTGCTCCGTACTTTACTCAAGTACTGTGTGGATCAGTACTTTGCAGTCTTACTCGAGTTGTTTTTTACGAATGTATTTTACTCTTACTGAAGTAAGAAATCTGGGTACTTTTGCCATGTCTGGTTGTCATTTGCTGTGAATATATTTGGGTAAACAGACAACAGATTAGCCGTTTTTTTATATTTGCCTCAGACACAGCATTTGCGGGTTGCCCATGCATGCAATGCTGCAAAGTGCAAACATATCTCCATACAGCGCATGCACCCAAGTCGCAGATGACATAAATTCAGGGGCAAATGATTGACACTGAGCAAACAGCGCGCTCCGGGCCGAGTGGAGCAACAAGTTCTCCAGATAAGGAAGGCGGAGCCACATGTCAACCGCTGCGCGACCAATGGGACGTTTAGACGTGCGTCTACTCTTCCAAAGGCGAGCACCTGTAACGATCCGCAGTCCGTGTCTATAGGCCACGCGTAAGGTAAACTCGGTAAGGTGATATTTTAGCTTGCCTGGGGAGATTTCTCTGGATCGGGAACCCCCCACCTACCCCTCACCTGCGCCCCCCCACCCCTGTGAAGAACGACACCTGAGCAGGTCAGTGCGCCTTCCGCGTGCGCCTCGACTCGTACACCCTCTACAACAACTCCGTGCCTCTGTAACTAGACTTGAGATGCATATCTTGCGATTTAGTTTTAAGTTTATTCGATCTTGCGTCGTTTTTTAAATTTGCTTTGACGTAATGTCTTTTATACGCCATACTTGACTTCCTTTTTGTTCCATTCATCCAAAGTCCTGGCTGAATGTCTGTTTATTTGGCGCGCACTGCGCACACATGGCGTTAAAAAGCGAGTATGATTTGGGAAATTCCTCCACGCGCGTTGTATGGAAGCGCACCCTGCCTCCCAGCAAACCCAAAAATGACGCGCACCAAACACTACACTACACTCGTCAAATGTTTTATCAGGCCGTAGTGTGCCGTGCGCAGGGCATACGCAAATACTCTACATAATACGAGGCGGCTGTGTTGCGGGTTCGCCACTCCTCGCAGTGCGAGTAACTTTCAGCGCGCAGCACTTTCATGTGTTGTCACGTTGTTGTTACGGTAGTCACCAGAGATGGGCAGTAACGCATTGCATTTACTCTGTTACAATTTTGTTGTGTACTTTTTTACTTTTGGGGTACATTTTTCACAAGTTACTTTCCACTTTTACTCAAGTAAATTTAAGGTGAAAAAACTACTTTTTACCGAATGTCAGCAATTTGCTACTCGTTACATTAACTTGGCCTTTAGCGACACATTTTGAGAACTGTTGGCACATATGTTGACATCATATCTCTCTCTCCATCTCAGGTAGTCTCTCTCTCTCGCTCTCTCTCTCTCTTGGTCTCTCTCTCTCTCTCTCGGGTGCTTTCTCTCTATCTCTCTCACTCTCTCTCTCGGGCCTCCCTCTCTCGCTTCTCTCTCTCGGCCTCCCCTCTCTTCGTCTAGCTCTCGGTCTCTCTCTCTCTGTCTCTCTCTCTCTCTCTCTGTCTCTCTCTCTCTCTCTCTCTCTCTTTCTCTCAGTACTTTCGCTCCTGAAGTAAGATTTTTGTCGATTACCTTTTTACTGCCACTTGAGTAACTATTTGGATGACTGCATTTTACTTTTACTTGAGTAATTTTATCTGAGGTAACGATACTATTACTTGAGTAATTTTTATGGCTATTCTGCCCATGTCTGGTAATTACACACACTTGTTGTTGTTGTTGGGTACATCACATGAGGTATGGGTGGATTGCCCTAATGTGGGACACCTGACTGAACTCTAGTGTCTCTGGCTCCTCCCTAAACTAATGAATGTCAGTGAAACTATGGTAAAAGCAAACTATGGTAATGTGTCTAACATTAAGTTCAACTGTTCAACACTACACATTAGGAAACCGTCTGTCCCACGTTAGGAAGTTGCAAAAACCGGCCCACATTAGGGCAATTCACCCTATTAATCCAACACCTGTCTCCATTGTGCCTGTGTAAAAGTTAAAGATTTTCTAAACACCATAGTCGTACTGAATCTACTGTACTACTACTACTACTACTACTAAATCTCATCCATTATCATATACTCCCTCAAATATTAATGCTGTTTTTCGTCGGTTAGTGTACCAACACTTCTCTTTGAGCTTTTCAAGATTCAAGATAAATTTCAATCAGGGCTCCGAACCAAGGAACGAAAACGAACAGAATTTTACAGAATTTTACAAGGAGCGGAAACGGAAAAAAAAAAAGATTTCTTCAACTGTTCCGAAATAGAACATTATGAAATCCACAAAACCGGTTAAAAACGATTTTTTTTCTGTTCTCTATATATTTGAACATTTCCTATGTCTGGGAGACTATTTCCGGTTGTGCATCCATCCAACTTTCACTGTCAGCGATCAAGCCCCATGCAACTGGGGCTCCATCTTGTGGACAGAAGAGGAAGCGAATGTAATGGCGTTTTAAACCCGGTTTCACGTTAATGCTGTTGCACTCAAGTTTGAAAGTCCACTAAATATATTCTGCGTAAGCTATATCTAAACTTAACTAGACTTAGCTAGGCTTGCACTTTAGCATCTTGTTTATAACTCTGCTATAAACTAGTATTTACCTAACTACTGCTGTGGGTTGTACAATCTTTCTTAAAATTAAAATCCCAATCTTTATCTGAAAATTTGAATATATAATTGAATTACTTGTATTAAAAATAGGGTGGATTGCCCTAATGTGGGCTCTTTTTTGCAGACTGCCAGTTGCCTATGGTGGGACAGTGAAACGTAGTGTTGAACAGTTGAACTTAATGTTAGACACATTACCATAGTTTGCTTTTTACCATAGTTTCACTCACATTCATTAGTTTAGGGAGGAGCCAGAGTCTCTGGTGCTTAGGTATCCCATATTAGGCAGTGGCCCACTTTAGGATAATCCACCCTATATATAAATACATACACATATCCAATTATAATTTACAACACAACCAGGGAAACCCATACTCCAACATGGATGTCAAGGACAGACTGAGATAACCTTAACACATTTTGGGAAACTAAAACTTTTAGACAGGTGACTGAAAACCAGATATGGACAAAGTAGCCATACAATTTACTTGAGTAAAAGTATTGTTACCTCAGCAAAATATTACTCAAGTGAAAGTAAAAAGTAGTCAACCAAATAGTTACTCAAGTAAAAAATTACTCCACAAAAAAGTTACTCAAGTCACAAAAGTGCTGAGTAACTTTCAGTAAAGAAATAGATAGAGGCCGAGATCCCGAGAGAGAGAGAGAAAGAGAGAGAGTGGGAGAGAGAGACCGAGAGAGCCCAAGAGGGAGAGAGCGAGAGAGACCGAGAGAGCCCAAGAGGGAGAGAGTGAAAGAGAGAGAGACCAAGAGGGAGAGATCCTGAGAGAGAGACAGAGAGAGAGAGAGAGAGAGAGAGAAAGAAAAAGTGCCCAAGAGAGAGAGAGACCGAGAGAGAGAGAGAGAGAGAGAGCGCCTGAGAGAGAGAGAGCACCCTAGAGGGGGGTGGAGAGAGATATGACGCCAACATATGTGCCAACAGTTCCCAATGCCACTAAAGGCCAAGTTAATGTAACGAGTAGCGAATTGCTGACATCTCAGTAAAAAGTAGTTATTTTCACCTCAAATTTATTCGAGCAAAAGTAGAAAGTAACTTGAAAAATGTACTCTAAAAGTAAAAAAGTACACACAAAATTGTAATGGAGTAAATGTAATGCATTACTGCCCATCTCGGCCGAAAACCCACCCTGAAACCATACGCACCCTGCAGGGCGGGTGAGTGACGGAGTGGGTGGATTTGTCACACAAAAGTTACATTTGCTCACTCTGTCATTACCCATTATCCACTCCCCCTGCTCATCACTCTGTCATAAATCTGTCGCTCCGTGATGGCTGGCTCGTGTATGTACTACTAACCTGCTCTCTCTCCTCCGCCGATGGTAGTAGTGAAAATGTCAACACTGCCGTGTTTTCCTGCGTTTCATTAGCGTGTCGGTCAGGGCCGTAACTAGGAATGCAACGATTAATTTGATGACTAATCGATTAATCTCCACGGTATCATAATCATTGTTGTTGTCAGCAGTTCTTTTCTGACACGACCACGGCAACACTTATTGGTCTACATACATTTGATATTACTAACCTAGCAAACACCCATTCATGTTGATGATGCTGTGTCTAGCGCGTCGTCCGCTCCACAGTGCCAAGTTCTCCTCCCCGGCTTGCCTGCAATGACTACCCTCAGACTAGTCTCAGACTAATCTTATCCAATGAAGATGAAAAATGGTGTTGACGTCGGAAAAAAATAACTTTACTATAATTTACTCCTAATATTATTAATTAGTTGTCTGGTGAGGTCTGGAGGTGAAAGTGTGGAATTTTTAAATTAATAAATACATAATGAATATTCCTGATTAGGGCTTCAATTATTAGTCGATTAATCGGTATATATGGCATAATTGATTAAAAAAAACATGAATAGGAAGTAATCCATGAAAATATTACAGTATAAATGACATGTAATAAGTTAGCGTCAGAGAAAGTAACTTAATCTTTGTATATGTGTTGGTGAAGAGTAACCAAATAAGACTAGATTTCAAGTGGACACGATTAAGTCCTTGTAATTGTTGCTCACTGTAAGAATTTTAGAGGAAAAAAATTACCCAGCCGATTAATCGTTTCAATAATCGGCAACTAACGATTATTGAAATATTTGTTTGTTGCCACCCTATTCCTGAGCCTGCACGAGGAGATTGTATAGTCCCAGTACTCCAGCCGTTCTGTGCGGGGTGATTCAGCAGGGATATAGACGTAGGAAGGAAGGAAGACTTGTAGCAAACCGCTGCTCCACTCTCACTGTATCGTCTCCCAGAGGGAGCAGTATATACTATTTGGTCCATGCCAGTATATAGTGTACTACTATAGAGTATTAGAGATTAGACTCTTGGAAATGTTACCAATATAACTGAAGATAGTGAAACAGCAAAAGTTTGTGTTATTGAAATTGCAAACTTTTAATAATGAATGTTTCAGCAGGTTAATAATCGTTCCCATATCAAACAAACAATAAATCAAATAATTGATTAATCAATGCTGAAAATAATCGTTAGCTGTAGAATGAACAAATGAACATTTTCTATACCGACTAGGCCTATGCAGTGTCTACCGCAGTGCCGCAAGTTCTACTTCCCTCACCGGCTTGCCTATGATGTCTACCGCAAATCTCTTCAACCCAGTTTCCGATGGATCCTATCCAATAAAGATGAAAAACAGCACTGACGCGGGAAGAAAAAAAAAAGTTTAATGCAAAAGTCCATTAAGCCTCGATTTAAAATGGCTGCCAATTTGAGCAATGCATCGAGTTACCATTAGAGCTGCATTTTTACTGACGATTAATCGATTATTTTTCCTTTGAAATCGGAACGATTATTTCTTATGTGTTTTTTTGCAGCCCATTCTACAATTGTTAGCTTCATTCAGAATTAACTGGAAAATTGCACCGTTGTCAACTTGTGTTGACATTGTTTGTACACAACAGCCTGTACACCCAAGATGAATTTCCCAATGTAGGACAATAAAACGACTACTACTACTACTACTACTACTGCTACTAAACATGAGCCTGGAAATACTCAAGTACTGTACTTAAGTACATTTTTCAAGTAACTAGTAATTTTAGAAGTACTTATTTGTCAGTCAACTTTCTAGTTGTACTCGTGCATTTTCATACACAAATATCAACACGTTCTACTCCTTACTCTCCAAGACTATTAAATATACTTTGTGTTGTTTGCGCAACAACACCGATCTACAATAACAAATAAACATTTGGTAATGCAGTCTAATGTAAACACCACTGCATATATGTGGCATTTTGCACAATATCTGTCTTTACACTAACCAGGGCTTGAAAACGAAATTATTTTCAAAACATTCCGTTCCGAACGGTTCAGGCCGGTCTGCGTTTAACGTTTTTGTTCTCGGAACTGTTCCGTCACCAAAATATTGACGCTAAACTGGTTCGGAAAACATAAAAATTTGGTTCATTCTAAAAGTTCCTTATAAGTGTGTAATGTGAAGTTTAGATATAGTTTATACACATTTTTGTTTGCACGTTTTTCGAGGCTGGTTTTATCAGACCCAATGATTGCTGTAATGGCATGTGATGTGTGGACGATTCGTTGGTTATGGCTCGCCA
Source organism: Bregmaceros cantori (assembly GCA_900302395.1). Lineage (NCBI taxonomy): Eukaryota > Metazoa > Chordata > Actinopteri > Gadiformes > Bregmacerotidae > Bregmaceros > Bregmaceros cantori. The sequence continues at coordinate 10,609 of OMKY01257308.1, forward strand.
GGCTCCCCCTCCCCCTATTTGTGTGTGTGTGTGGGGGGGGGGGGTTTCTTTTTTGTTTTTTCAAGTGATATTTTTTTGCCCGCAAGCACCGTTTTTCATTTTTTATTGAGAGAGATAGTGACAGGATTAAATAGGAAACTGGGATGAAGAATTGGGAACGAGATTGTGACGCTCCAACTTGTAGCTTAATGGAACATGCAGGTGTGCGGCTGTTGACATTCGAGGCCGCTCCTACTACGTATAATGAGCTCCTCCACAACCGATGCGATGAGTTTGGAAGCGGACTCGAACACAAGTCACGTGATCGCTCGATCCTAATCGGGGGGGGAGACATTGCAGAAAAGCCGGACAGGGCATTCGAACCCGCGGCACTGCTCGACCTCTGTTCTGGGGGGCGTGTTCTCTACCCGCTC
>OMKY01257325.1:0-12257 GCA_900302395.1 Bregmaceros cantori
TTTCTCCACTTGTACTTTTTACTTTGCTTGAGTAGATATTTGGATCAGTACTTTTTACTCAAGTTGTTTTTTACAAATGTATTTTACTCGTACTCAAGTAAGAAATCCCGGTACTTTTGTCATCTCTGATTAGAGGAATGATAGTGGTGATGTGAGTGGTTTTAGAGGGCGGACGTTGTAAGAAGACCTGCTCAGTCTTCATCGCATCCTTCATGGATCAGTGGCGGTACACTATACACTTTGCGTTGCCCTAGGAAGAAAATATGTCGTAAAGCGTTCCTTCTTCCATCGATCCTGCGCCATGTTGCAAAATGTTTTCCTGCCGACACACATCCAGGCTTAGAGTAGTGGCTGTAGCTGATTATGGGGGGCTGTAGCTCAGTTGGTAGAGTGGCTGTTCACTGAACCACATTGCTCCAAATGGTTTGTGGCCCCACTCGGGGTAAAGAAGCAATGACGGAAGCAAACGGCAACGTGGGTTTTTAACAAAGAAAACTCTCTGGCTCCAAATCCTCTGGCACCACCAAATGTATTCCTACATCAAGGAGGTGTCACTCTACCTGTCTCTCCAAATTCCAGATGCTTTGGGTTTTCTTTTTCCTTGCAATGTCCCTAACCATTTTGGGCTGCCTGCACCTTGCCCACTCTTGGACCTTATCTTCCCATCACTTCCTCTGTCTTCCTCTCTGCCTTACTCTCTGCCTTCCACCTGGCACTGTGCCTTGAACGATTGATTTTGAGAGTCCTTGGGATCTCGTGACATGTCCGTACCATTTTAGTTTTCTTTTATTGACTCTGGTTAGTAGGATCTGCATATGGTCCGATGGCTTGTTTTAATCTGGCTTTCACTTCTTCATTGGTGATGTGTTCTCTATTCTCTATACGAGATGCCGACATATGGACATATGTTGTCGTAAACAATCCACATGCTAGACATTTGGTGCAGAAATCCCCTAAGGCATAAGCTATACATGTGGTGATAATAAATTCATTTGTTATGCTGGAAGCTTTTAAAAGAACGCTAAGCATAACAGAGTATATGTGTGGCTGTGCAAAAATCGAATGACATTCAATTCTTGGTAATGACAAGGCAGAAAAAGAGTTGGGCAACAACGAGAAGTTTAATTCCTAGAGAAAGATTACCTATATTAGTGCATAATCCATTGTACGCAGAGATAGTGAAATAGAATGATGAAAACACATCGCCATGAACTGCAAATTCAGAAGTCGCATTGGGAACTCTGGTCTTTTGGTGATATAGCAATGTTTCAACGCAATGTATTTTTTTCCATATACTTGTAGAATGAAATGTCTTGTTGAATTTATTTTGTTGTGGGTCGGATTAATATTTGCAAGGCCGGCACATACACGCTTGACAGTATAGTTTGCACAATATTGCACAGCGCAGCGCATCTGAGCTTCCGAGCTGCAATCCGTCATTAGGAAATGATCTATGGAGTGTTTCGCTGGCAATAACAAACTTGTAAGATCATATAGCGAGTGCCGCTCGCTTAGGGGGCAAACAAGTAAAAGATTTACCGCCTGCTTTGTGAGTGTCAAAGCGATGCATCAGCGGCAAAATAGCTTAGTGTTGGATGGAATGTGGTAGGCATTACTGGAAATGATTAGATGGGTAGTAGCGGTGCTGACTCTGTGGCGCCGACAGTGAGATCGCAGCCTCCAGCACACATCTTGTGCCTGTGGCTTGAGTTCACAGCGCACACAGTTGTTGCGTGATCGCTTCCCCTCATAAGTGTGCTGCAGGTCTGCTTCCCCACTCTCTCGCCTCCTCTTCACGCTTACACCCAAAAAATACGTAAAAAAATAAAAGGGTAGGGGATCATTGTTGACAATGTGGTTAAAGACACTGAACCTAAGGACGGCCCCCATTCATTGTGTCCTCCTCCAATCTCTTCAACCCCGTTTTCAACTAATATTATCAATAAATATGGATAAATGGTGCTCACACTGAAAGAAAACAAAAAAGAAGGGCAGTAGCAGCAAAATGCAGTGTTAGTTTCTGATGATATCAAAGTGAAATCTCCAATGTTATAAGAAAAGTGCTTGTCTCGTTTTTGCCAATGGAAATCAAAAATTCTTGGCTTGGCCTGACTGACGTTTTGGGAATACACTTTTGATTTCAGAACAACAATATCAGCTGAACTGCAAAATATGGTGGTGCAAATGTGAATTTATGGGGGCCTGTTCACTGCTTCAGGACATGAAAAATGTAAAACCACGATCTGTTTTCTTCAAAACACCATGAAGGAGAATATCATTCTGCTCTATTTGTGACCTCAAGCTGGAGTAAATGTGGGTTCCACGGCAGGTCAATGATCGAAAATGCACCGGCAAAACCACCTCAAGAGTTAGGCAAGTAAAAATCCTGACCTTTTCAAGTTTATAATGAAGAAGATTTATTTGTTCATATATGCGTAATGGTTTGCTGTACCTTTTTTTGTGTCAAAATGCTTGCCGGGCGGCGGGGTGGGCGGTGGCAGAATGGTTAGAGAATGCGTCCCCCAGGCCACAGGCCAGGCAGCACCGCTGGTTCACTACCGTCCCTGGCTTTTCTGCAATCTCTCCCCCCGACTCTTCATCCCAGTTTCTGATTTAATTCTATCACTATCTCTCTCAATAAAGAATGAAAAATGGCGCTTGTGACCAAAAAATAACTTATGGCATATGTTTGGCAGTGAAAGACTTGAATGAGGCATAATAGAGACATGGAGATGAATTATTGAATCTGTTGTCAACAGATTTCCATGTGTTTTTAATTCAGCCCAATTCTCAAAATGGGAGTGGTAGTGTCACTCCCATATATTTTCACCCATCATGCTTTCTGCATGCTTCTCCAATGGAGTGTGGCCCCCACAGCATAACATAAGTGCAATAGTAAACGGCCTCGATCAGTTCTGAGATATAGGGAGGGGCGAGCCCATGTAGTGTTTTATAACCTGGACAGAGCAATGCATTGTGGATGAGTGATGTCATGGCGCTCTACGCTGTGATAAGACTAGCCCCCTCAGCCGTCCTCGTGCACTCTGTCATGTCCCCTCCACCCCCTCCTCAACCTTCCTCGTCCTCAATTGTTCCACACCCAGTAGATTTTTCATTCACTATGTGCATATGTGTGTGTGTGTGTGTGTGCGTGTGTATGGGTGCACTTGCACAAATGCATGTGGCCAGGGCTGGTGAGATTACTTTCAAAATTTAATCCAGTAACAAGTTACTCATTAAAAATAGTAATTATTAACATAATTTGAAAAGTAAACTAAGGAATTAAATTATATTATTTGTCTTTTTTTCTATTTATTCTTAATACTTGCTACTAGTAATCACACACCAATGCCAGCAGCTGCCATGAAAGGCGCTTAACCACAACCCATTGGGAGCAATTTAGGGTTCAGTGTCTTGCCCAAGGACGCGCTGGCTAACTTGCCCCACCCTAGGGCAGTCTGGCTGAAGAACATTTTTCCATTCAACCAAATAGCAAATAGAAACTAGAAAATAGGCAAACAAGTTAAAACGCCCACTGGCAGGCAACCGACAGTTTAAATTTAACCCAAATATCTCAGGGCACAAAAATGGCACCGTGTACAGATTTTTTTTTCTGTTTTTCATTCTTTATTGAGAGAGATAGTGATATGATTAAATTGGAAACTGGGATGAATAGTCAGGGGAAGACGTTGCAGAAAAGCCGGAGAGGTGATTAGACCCCGTGGCGCTGCTCGACCTGTGGTCTGGGAGGGCGCGCTCTATAACCTCTGTGCCACCGCGCACCCCACTGTACAGGTTTTTGATGATGTATGATCATTGGAATAAATGTAGTTAGTTGCTTAGATAGATATATAAATAAATAGATGGAGCTATCAACCACCGAATAGTCCAGGTAAAATGGAAAATGAAGACGGTTTTGTTAACTCCACAATATCTGCATTAGGTTCCTAAAACCAAGTTATCATAGATTGTGATGTCCACGGAATGACACAGTCTTGACCCTGCCACACCTCTCCACAGCCGCTATGTTTCTCTACTGTCTAACAGAAGAGAGTAGTTGCCTTCCAAATCAGCTTGTCCAAATCTGTTCCTGTCTTCCACTCGGCTGCGTACATCAGTGTGATTTGCAGGGCCTTGGACAGGTTCTGAGATGTGAAGAAAAGTCTATCAAAGGATCAACATTTGACCGATGTTCACCCTGCCATAAGGAACAGCACAAGTCTAGATTAAAGAATATGGCATGAATCAGCATACGCAACTCTTACAACACACCTCACATTTTCCATCATTTTCTTGTTATCATGGGGACCATATTTGTGTGTATGACAGCAGTGTATAGTAGCATAGAGCGATTAATCATTTCCTTTTCTGGTCCATCTTTTGCTCCAACGCGCTATATGTTGTTCCTAACGCCAGTCTCCATTTGTAGCGTAATGGCCCCACACATTCAGTTGGATACAATGTTAAGCCTTGGGGGGAAAACCAATGTTATAAGCTAGCACGGAAGAGTAGGGTCTTCTATGCTAATACTGAAATGGAAATGTTAGAACACAGTCTACAATAAGTGGAGATAGTGAGACATCAAACCATTTCCAATTACAACATGGTTTCAGGTTAATACTCATTTCAAAAAGAGTTTCAAAAATGAAAAATGAACAGATTAATTTATTTCATCATCAGTTAAAATGACTAATGATTAATTAATGACCAAAATAATCGTTAGTTGCAGATATAGCATAGATACACATTGTTCAGTCAAATTGGCTGATGTGAACAGGAAGCGATTGAAAATTAAATTTACTTCATTGGCTGGATCTCCCTTTGTGTAAAATGCTTCTTTGGGCCTGGAGAAGGCTACATGAAGAAGTGAATGTGAAAAAAATCTAAAAATGATGAAGCCTGGAGTTATAACTTGTACTTGTTCATGCAGCATATTACTTTAAGTGCAATCGCTTTCACAGGAACAAACACACACATTATATCACCACATGTATCCTCCACAATATAAACATGTGGTGGAAACTTTAATCATTCATTAAAGTTGTTATTAATGTTAATCTAAAAATAATTTAGAAAAAGTCTTTATTTTTAATGTGGTAAAGGCATTGTGTTAATGATTATTTTTAATGAGTAACATCTAATGGACACATGCACATATTTCTTGTGACCAAAAGCCATCTGCAAACTCCTCCCAAAAAGATTGTTTCTGGTGAATTGAAGCACTAAGCACTGAGAGAAGGAGGGAGAGAAAAAGAACAAAGGACAGTGATTAAGTGTGTGAGAGAAAGAGAGAGAGTGGCAGATGAAGAAAGGGAGAAAGAGGGAGGAATAGAGACCGAGAGAGCAAGAGAGACAGAAAAAGTGGGGGGACTTTTGGTGATTTGGGTGATTGAGTGAGAGGCACCAGACAGAGAGAGACAGAAGAGAGACAGTAAATGGATGAAAAAGGCTAGTCTCAGAGAGGAAGAATAATGAGAGAGATAGCGAGAGAGAGGGGAGAGAGAGAGAGAGAAAGACAAAAAGAGAAAGAGATGGAGAGAGACAGAGTGTAATGTATCACAGTAAAAGCCTTGTACTTCAAATGAAGTGGCCGGTACATTTCATGCTAGGAGGACAGCATAAAAACACACCCGCTCATCATTTCTAGGGCAGCTTCTCAATTGTACCAATTTACTTTCATGATCATGCTCCTGTCAGCACACCACGCAAAGGCACATGGAGAGCCTCGAGAAGCAGCGCGGAGGTAGAGAGGGAGACGCAGAGAGATCCCATTCATCTGTTAGGCTTTGCTCAAGGATCTTCTGCAACAAAGAAAGGGTTTTCCTTAGCTCTGCACTACGCAACCCCTTGAAAAGGAGAGCGTGGGTAGTGATGCTACAACTATTTCTCCTACCAAAATAATAAAGTAGGGATAGAAATGAATGCAGTTCCACTGGAAAAAATATGCCGGATTCCACTCTGCCGAGAGGGAGGGAGACAACAAACATAGCGAGAGAGAGGTAGAGAGGCGGAGTCTGAGAAATAGGGCACATCCCATTAGATTCTTGATCACAGTTTTGTTTTTTGTTTTTTTAAGTTATTCTTTGGGGCACAAGCTCTTTTCATTCTTTATTGAGAGAGATAGTGACAGGATTAAATCGGAAACTTGGATGAAGAGTCAGAGTAGACGCTGCTTGGCCTGTGGCACGTGCTCTCTAACCACCATGCGCCCCCCTTGATCAAATTTTTTTTGTTTTGTTTTTTAGATAGAATGTATCAACACTGAGGTGCCATCTAAATATATAGATCAATAAATAAATACAGACTTGTATGTGCAAACAGTTTGACACGGTGGCCCCTCGGGAAGCTGATGCAGGAACGGATCGCGAGAGCGAATCACAGGGAACAAGAGGTTGAGGAAGAGCTGGCATTTTGAGTGCGCTGCAGGATTCCAATTATTGCCATCTAATAAAAAGATGTATTCAGTGTCTGTAAAGAGAGAGATGCGGAGCGCTAGAGAGAGCACGGAAGAGATGGGGAGTGCGTTCAGAAATAGCACATATTAGACAGGAAAAATCTAACTGTGACAGTACACCTTATAGAGAACTTGCAAATGCGCTACAGTGACAGCATGGTGCCGCAGTGTAGGTGATATTCATTTAATTCACTTTTTAGACAACTGACAATGAAATATTGGTTAGTCTCATTCCAGCCAGCGCTGTATGCGACCCATAGACCAACAAGTGGTCACTAGGTACTGCATTCAGCACTCTCTGCTGCAAAAGCTGTCTCCGCAGTGGCAACTTAAACTGAGCTAGCAGGGAGAGGTAAATGACCACACACCACCCACAGGTCCAGTCGTTGTAATTATTTAGATACCATGAGGTCATATCATTATCTATAAAAAAAACTATGAAAATTAAGGAGAATGAGTTATTTTCACAGTTCCCTCCCTGGCCTAAAATGAATGAGTAAATATATATTTTTGGGCTTGATAAACAAAAATGCAATACCTTTAGCACCAACAGTTTATGCACACGGAAGCCAATAAGAACAACATTCAATCTGACCACAGTGTGTGTGTGTGTGTGTGTGTGTGTGTGTGTGTGTGTGTCTGGTAATTTCCCCATCAGGCGAAGAAGAGTTTTTGAGCGTCCTGAGAGTAGGGTGACCACATGGGAGGGAGGAGGAGTGTAAATTTTGACATGTGCTGCCAACACTTCTCAAGTACTAGTAGGCTCTCCACTGCTAATAGAAAATCCTGGGCTTCAATGCACAAAGGAAGGGGAGCGGCGAGTGTGCGAGCCCACTCTTTCGCTGTCCATTTAACGTGAGTATGCTGTCTCGCTTCCTTATTTGGCCATTCTGGCCTCGCCTTCCAGTGGGAAAGCAGAAAAATAAATAGTCATGTAATCTTGGATTTCTATTGGAGCTTTCAATATCATCTAGGGGACTTACCTTCAGCCGTGTTTAAATATACATCTTATGAAACGGTGAGTCCAGAATGTTGGCTTTATAAATTGATATATATTTCCATGTGGATTTAACTGTCTGATCAATGTCTTCTGAGCAGATGGTGGGTATACGCATATGCATGCCTGTGTGTTTTATATGTAACATCTATATTTGATCAGATATCACTAAATACTTCATATTTAGCCTTCTTTATGTGTATTTCTTTGCTAGCTGAAGTATTTCTAAACCAGCTCGAATTATACCTCGTTTTACTTATTTGAAATGTGTTATGATTCGTACAGCGAGAATAAAAGAATAAAGGAATAAAGGACTCAGTCAGGAATGCAATGAAAGTTTGGATGACTGAATGGCAACCAATGCCGTCATCCGTTTTCTGCAACACAGGAATCAAACACAAAACACTTGTAGCACTCAGTGTGCGAAGGCAAACAAAAGCAATAGTGCACAGGCAATGAGAGTCTCTGAACACGAAGAATAAATGTCAGTAACAAACTAAAATGTCTTAGAGAAAGTACTCATCTCCGAGGTTTGGTCCGGGACCGGTGAGCCGGATCTAGAGGTGGAGATGAAGGTGATTCCTGCAGCAGTAGTGGAGAGTAGCCTCTGGTTACCTCGATGGCTGCTAGGCTAGACGGCTAACAATAAGCTACACTCTACACTGAGAGCTCAGGCTATACAAAACATAAACTGTCCCCCTCAGTTCTCACCGAGGAAGAAACAGGACGTTGCATAGGCCTAGCGCCCGAAGCCCCTTTAAGAAGGGGAGAGCAGCCAATCATGGAGCCGCTCCGGAGCCGAGTGCGACGAGCAACAGCTGTGTTCGTGCGGTCCACGAACGAACCTGGCGCCTGGGTGCCGCCCGTGGACGAGCGGCTCATGACAGACTCAGACTCAAGATTCAAACGCTTTAGTTCTGTCGTTGAAAAGGGTATCGATGCACGTAGGTGCAGGAGGTATGCACATAGGTCATTTTGGAAGGTCCTCAGAAAATGATCTACTGAACATATAGCCATGTAAAGTATTTGGCTTCTGGAGTGGAATTCATATCACAGATTTGTTTTAAGCAAAAACACATAACACAGCTCGTCAGAAAAGTGTGACAAAACCATTGCGTTCTTCTTCTTCTTGTCGTGTAACGGCGATAAACATTTTGGGGACATCCCTTTAGCATTCAGCACTGACTGCATACGTCTAGCTTATCAAATATGATCTAAAGAATTTGTGTTGACTGCAACGTAACAAGTAAATGCAAAAGATACCTTAAAAGTTATTTTCTGCTTTAAAAACTCTAAAAACACCTCCGTAAACAACATTTGTCATGTCTTTAGTCCACGATGTGTGTTAAAGCGTCTAAATTCAGCTTGTCTTTAACAACTAACACGCCATATTTCCACCCATTTTCCTCACTGATTTCTGCCGGTGGCATTTGTCAACAAGTGTGACAAAAGCGAGGTTTATAACACCTCACATATCCTTTTCAAAATTCAGGCCAGGGTGTTAAAAAGGAAAGCAAAAGGAAAAAAATGTTTTTAGCATATATTGGATCACTTGTGACTCGTGCCTGTGCCTGTGGCTTTCTCGGGGGTGGCAATCAGAGATGGCAAGTAACAAAGTACAAATACTCAAGTACTGTACTTAAGTAAAATGTTCAAGTATCTGTACTTTTAGAAGTACTTTTTTCTGTGATTACTTTTTACTTGTAGTGAGTACATTTTTAACAAAAATATCTGTACTTCTACTCCTTACTTTTACCAAAACAGACTCATTACTTTTTTTTGCATTGACGGGGTAGGATAACGTCTATAATATTAGTCAGTAGGGGGCGCTGATGTACCGAGTACAGTCCCAGTTAATAAGTGGATTTCATTTAGTCCCAAGATATAAGATACATTAGGCTAGTTGTTAATTTATTCGAGCAATGACATTGACAAACTAACATTGAAAAAATGCATTTTACGTACCATTTTATTTGCAGTACTTTGTACTTTATACTTTCAAAAATACTTTTGAGTACATTTTAGAGCCTGTACTTTTTACTTTCAAAAATACTTTTTGAGTACATTTCTGAGCCTGTGCTTTTACTTTACTTGAGTAGATATTTGGATCAGTACTTTGTAGTCTTACTCGAGTTGTTTTTTTACTAATGTATTTTACTCTTACTCAAGTAAGAAATCCCGGTACTTTTGCCATCTCTGGAAATGAATGAATGAACGGAGCTCCCGACCTCGTATGAAATGGCTTTTGTTTAGCCGTCCAGTTTGAATGTCGAATGGACGTTTTAAAGACAAACAACGTCACTGAGTGTTGCCCATTAACACCAATCTGTGCCAACAATGGGAAATAATCAGAGACGGGCAGTAACGCATTACATTTACTCAGTTACAATTTTTTTGTGTACTTTTTTAACTTTTGGAGTACATTTTTCACAAGTTACTTTCTACTTTTACTCAAGTAAATTTGAGGTGAAAAACTACTTTTTACTGATATGTCAGTAAAAAGTTCTTGGTACATTAACTCTGCCTTTAGCGACACCCGTTGGGAACTGTTGGCACATATGTTGATGTCATATCTCTCTCTCGGGCGCTTTCTCGCTCGCTCTCTCTCTCTTGGTGTCCCTCGCTCTCTCTCTCTACCACTTGGTCTCTGTCTCTCTCTCGGGTTCTCTTTCTCGGGCGATCATTTTTTTTCCATTCATTTTTTGAATTCATTTTTTAACCTGAAAGCTACTCAGTCCTTTTGCTACCTAAGTAACTTTTTTGCGGAATACTTTTTTACTTTTACTTGAGTAACTATTTGGATGACTACTTTTTACTTCTACTTGAGTAATATTTTGCTGAGGTAACAACACTTTTACTTGAGTAATTTTTATGGCTACTCTGCCCACATCTGGAAATAATTCCCTCTACCTTTCAATGTTGTGCAGAGCTATCATTATCATAATCCCACCACCCCATTTTAATAAAAGATTACATTCCATTTACTTCGATTAGATTACTTTTAAATTCAACCCCAATACATCAAGCCAGCAATTCCATGCAATCCACAGATTTACGTGTTCAGCTCGGTAGCGCATAAAAGTTCCGTCGTTGACAGCGCAGTGGGGTGTGAGCCTTAATAGAGCCCCGCTACTCCAGTATACAAAGAAATGTCACCGCTGCCAGCGCTAACACCTCCCTATGGATCGGAGGGGGAAATGCCTCCCGGCCATTGCCGCAGGAATTAGCGACGCGGGTGGCATCAATTTCTGATGGCTGTAAGTGGAAGGTGCGCGCGGAAATGCGCGCAGACAGACTCTCTCTCTCTCTCTCTCCCCTCTCTTTCAAAGATGACACAGGCTGATGGAAGTAAAGACGGGGAAAAAAAACCTCATTAATCGGTACCCGTGACAACGTGAAATGCACACATACACAATCGCGCCCGATGGGGGGGCCTTGGCTACGTTTATTTTTGCATGATTGCACCACTAAATTTCAGCGAGTTGCATCAGCTCCCGACCTCGTCTGAAATGGCTTTTGTTTAGCCGTCCAGTTTGGCAGTGCCGCCACGCACTTTGAGTGTCGAACGGACGTTTTAATTATTCAATACGCGGCTTGACAAATAACGTCGCTGAATGTTGCCCATTAACATCAATCTGTGCCAGCAATGGGAAATAATCCCTTCGACCCTTGAATGTTGTGCGCAGCAATTTGTTTATATATTTGACATGTGAAATATAATAAAAGTGGATATTATCTGTTTCATTGCAAACAATGGCTGTGTCCGAAATCGCCCCCTAACCCCCATATAGTGCACTATATGGGGTGCACGCCATTTTATAGGTCCGAATTCTCCATGTACCCTAGATAGTGCAATGAAAGTATCCCACAATGCACCGCAAAAAGTAGTGAGCATTGGATGTACCCTAGACGGCGCAATCTAACCCATAATGCATTGCGAGACGTTTTAAAAATGACCTAAACTTCACCAAAACGGCGCGGCGGGAGTAAATAGCGACCGACCACGGCAAATTGTTAAAAATGTAAGTACTTTTGACTTTTTGTAATTATATTTTTTGTAATTATATTTTATAATCATTTTCAACGGCGCCAACTCTAGTGTCCGAAATCTCGGCCGTTGCTGTGGAGTGCACTATAAGTGAGTGCACTATATGCGGGTTAGGGAGTAGGGGATAGGGAGCGATTTCGGACACAGCCAATATCAAATACGTTATAGTGTGAAATAAATCATAAATAATACAATGATTTGTCATTACGAAAAGCAATATCTATCAGTTTTTAGGTGATTCAACTGATAGAGATTGTTTGATCTGTCTGAAGATAGCCGCTAAATAAAATGTCTCGTTATCGGTGGTAGATAAAAGCAGGGCTTTGAACCGGTTCAAGGAGCGAAAACGAAAACCAGGAACTTTTTGTATTTTCCAGGGAACAGAAACGAAACCAGAAACGTTATTATTTTTTATGTTCCGGAACAGGAACACTTATTTAAAAATAATGGTAACCGGTTAATACCGGTTTTATTTCGTTCCTCAAAGGAGTGCACTTGGGGATAACTTCAGAAATAAAACAAGAGTATTTATAAAATCTACAATGCAGCAGTGAAGTAGGAATCGTTGCAGGACTCTCTGCAGCGTGTTGTTGTGGGTTCGCCTCGACACGCAACAAGACCTCGGCTGTAGAGCGCTACCAGCGGGCCTCTGTAGCGAGTCGCTTTGTGTTCGCCGCAACAAATATTACATAGCATTAAACAGCTGACAGGAACGAAATTAACCGTTCCGGGAACAATATTTTTTTTGTTCTAACCGG
>OMKY01257336.1:12596-30206 GCA_900302395.1 Bregmaceros cantori
ATTACATGAGGGACAGACAGTGGCGCCCGCATGGCGTTGTAACGCACCGAGATGATAAATATCAAAGTCAAAGTTAATTTATTGTCAAATGTGCAGTTCATATGACACAACACAAATGAAATTTCTGCCCTCTCCGACCTCCCCGGTGCACCAGACAAACAGATAAAAACAAAACATATTAAAAACATGGATTAAAACAACATAAAAAAGTGCTTGTCCAGTGTTGTGTAAAACACTGCATTAAAAGTGCTTTGTGCAAGTCAATGTTGGGGGCAGGGCAGGTAGAGAGAGCACACATATGCACAGAGTGCCACGAGTTCGCCTTCCCTCACCTCACCTCAAGCCCTACCTTGCCCTAATGGCGCAGAGAGTTGCACGTTTGCTACCCCTCATTGAAGTGTTTTGCTCATTCATTCCTTTGAAGAAGGAATGAATGGGCCGCAAAAAAATACATTTGAAAAAACGTCCTTCAGTGGGGTGCGGTGGCAGAGTGGTTGTAGAGCGCGGCCCCCAGAACATACATTGAGCAGCGGCGCAGGTTCTAATCCCCTCTCCAGCTTTTCTATAATGTCTCCCCCGAATCTTCATCCCATATTTCCAATATAATCCTTTTATAATAATAAATTATTATAATCCTTATAATCCTCAATTATTAACTCTCTCAAGAAAAATAATGAAAATGGCGCTTGCTCCCAAAAAATAACTTAAAACAAAACAAAAAAACGCCTACCTAGCATGGTACCGCACCATATTACTTAGCAGTACTAAAAAAGGCTAATGAGGGGGCGCACAGTGGCCAAGCAGGTAGACAGCGCGTCCCCACAGGCCATAGGTTGAGCAGTGCCGCAGGTTCAAATCCCCTATCCGGCTTTTCTGCAGTATCTTCCAACCCGACTCTTCATCCCAGTTTTCGATTTAATCCTGTCACTATCTCGCTCAATAAAAAGAATGAAAAACTGTGCTTGCGCCAGGGCTCCGAACTGGTTCAAGGAACGAAAACCGAAAACGAGCAGAATTTAACGGAATTTTACAACGCGGAAACGGAATCGAAAAAAGATTTCTGCAACTGTTCCGGAACAGAAACAGAACATTATGAAATCCACAAAACCAGTTAAAAACGTTTTTTCTGTTCTTTATATATTTGAACACATCCTATGTCTGGGAGACCATTGTCCAGTTTCACTGTCAGTTATCAAGTCCATCATGTGGATAGACGAGGAAGCGAATGTAATGTAACATTAATACAGTTGCTATACTATATTTAGTATAAAAACTATATCTAAACGTAACATTGCACAATATAAGAAACTTTAAGAACGAACAAAATGTTTGTGTTCCGAACCGGTTCAGGGACACTATTTTGGTGGTGGAACAGTTCTGAGAACGAAAACGTTAAATAGAGACCTGCTTGAACCGTTTGGTTTAGGCTAATGAGTAATTGATGATCGACCAATAGTCAGACATCCCTAGTTCAGAGACAATCTTCACAAACACACAAATGAAGTCTACATGAACCTGGGCGTGTCGTTCTCCTTCTCGTCTGCCTTGTAGGAGTTCCCGGACCTCATCGGCTGAGTCAGTGACTGCATCACGGGCCTACTGGTGTGGTTGGGGTCCAGGAGGGACTGCAGCCAGTTGGTGGCGCCCTCTGTGATGTCACTGAGCAGCAGGGCGGCGTCACGGCCCAGCGAGCCCAGGGTGCCGGGGCAGGCCGCAGCGGGCTGCACCGCCTTGCAGGTGATGCCTGAAATGTTGAGCGTTTTGTCAATCTGGGGTGGAGCAGCATTGCTGCCTCACAGTTAGAAGGTCCCGAGTTCGAATCCCAACCCAGACAGGTCGTTTCTGTGTGGAGTTTACATGTTCTCCCCGTGGCTGCGTGGGTTTCCTCCGGGCACTCCGGGTTTCCCCCACCACCAAAAACATGTTCTAGTTAACCTGCTCCAGTCAGTGCTCCTGACCAGGGCACTGGCTCACAACCTGGAGTTGGCCCCTGCGCGCTGCGCACATTGCTGCCCACCGCTCCTCAGGGATGGGTTAAATACGGAGGAAGAATTTCACTGTACATGTATGTATGTTGTATGTATAAAGTATCTTAATCTTAATCTCATTTTATACAACGTTTTTCAGAGGTGAAGTGATTTCATCCGGTTTTGTCCGTAGCGAGAAAGTTTAGCTTTTCCAAGCTATACCACCTATAACCAATAACTATGGGGACAGTGTAGCTGTTGTATGGCCAATGTGTAGCCGTACTAGACACTCTGAGTAATAGCCATAGTCACTTTCTGCCCCCCCCTCCCCATCACTCCCACTATAGACACTTCACAACCCCACCTCTCACTGCGTCATTTCCTGTGATCATTGAACATAGACTGTACCTGAACAGTCTGTCCCTGCATATAGACGGCCTTGTACACTGACTGTCCCTGTACACCGACTGCCCCTGTACACCGACTGTCCATGTACATAGACTGTCCCTGTACATAGACTGTCCCTGTACATAGACTGTCCCTGTACATAGACTGTCCCTGTACATAGACTGCCCCTGTACATAGACTGTCCCTGTACATAGACTGTCCCTGTACATAGACTGCCCCTGTACAGTGACTGCCCCTGTACAGTGACTATCCCTGTACTGTTCCTGTACACCGACTGTCCTTATACATAGACAGTTCTGGATTGACCTGCTCTTAACAACTGCTGCACTGCGCTAAAACTATTATCAAGTAACCTTTGTGTTTCTTTCATCTCTTGCCTCATTTTCAAAGTAACATCGTGTCATTGACAGCGTTAATAAATCTGATTGTGTCGAGTCACCTGCGTAGGCGCTGAGGCACTTGGCCAGCACTCCGAGGGGAAGCAGTGGGTCGATGAGGGTCAACAGGCGTGAGGGGGAGGCGTCGATGGTCAGCAGGGTGGCAGGGTAGGCTGCCATGATGCCGTCAGGGACTCGGATTCCCAGGGACACACATTTCATGGACACGGTGATACAGAGGTTTCCCCCCGCACTGTCCCCCGTCAGACATACGCGTTCCGCTGTGGAGCCTGCACACAAAAAAAAATAGGCAGCTATAAGTCTCCAATTCCGCCCTTTCAATGTTCTTTGAGATTTACTATTGATTTCCGTCTTTTTTTCTATTCCTTTTTCAAGTTATTTTTTGGGTGCAAGCACAGTTTTCTCTTTTTACTTTATTTTATATATTTTTTAACACTGAGCGGAGCACCTGCCACCTCACAGAGTGACGGTTTACTGGTTTATGCTGTCCTTGTAGCTTGTGAACTTGTTACATTCTAACTGTGTCACTTTATATTACCAATATCTTATTACTTTACTTTATTGTATTAACTACTTCTGGCTGTGTAATTTTGTTGTTATTATATATTTTTTTGACAGTGCCACTATTGTATATTTTTTCTACTATGCTGTTATTTTTTTATTGTAGTATTTTCTCACAGTGTTATTTTTTATCTTTTTACTATGTTATATTTGCTGTAGCAGGGTGTGTAACAGATATCCGAGTTTATGCATGACTAGCAGAAAAAGTGATTCTGATTCTGATATTGTCAGTTTGAAGTCTAGTCAATTGCATTTCTTCTTAACCAATATAACAAATGTACTGAACCCAAGGTTACAACAGTATAGTATTTTAGAGAGAGAAACTATGAAACAACTGCTATTTTGAAATATTGTCTATCCCATTATAGACTATCCCATTCACAGCGTCTTTTGACAAATTCTCTGCGTGCAGAGAAGTATATCGTAATTCTATTTAGCATTGATTACTATTAATATTTAAGGTTGAAATTACAAATCATGTTTTGCACTGCATAGATGACATGCACTAAGTTTCTAGCTTACTCAGATCCCCTTGTTTGACCAATGATTCCCAGCTCACAAGCAACACAGAATTAATTCAATATTCTAGTCTTTTTTCTAAAAAAATTAAGGGAGTCGCTACTTCTTCGAATACTTACTAGCTGCAGTTCAGATACAAGAAATTAGAAATCTGAATATAATTCAGATGTCTTGCCTAACATGGCATGGATAGCGTCTGCTAGCTAACTCCATGCAATGTCTAGGGTAGCATCACTGGCCACTGCCATTTAATTTACCCTCAGCTATGCTAACTCGAACATGACATTGACAGTGGCTTGTAACTACATTATGCTTAATTCCCATGTGGAATTGGTATTGGCTAGTAAGTTAGGCTAGGCTAAGCTAACTTAAGCATGACATTGACAGTGGGTCGATGGCGATCTGTCTCTGCCTCTGTATCTCTGGCGCTCTGATCAATACACCACATTATCACTCTATCCGCTAACACACTACACACCAGCCGCGACCACTGCTGTGTTGTGTGGGAAACGTATGCACATGAGGGTGTGCATTTGTCTGTTTGATTTAACATCCAATGTATTTTTCAGCATCATGTTCAATGTTCAATGCAAAACATATTAATAATAATTACCCTATATGAAATATATGTATATAGCCATGCAGTCTATATCATGTCGCTTAATGATGACTCACAGCAATTAGCACACACACACACACACACACACAAACGCATACACACACACAAACACACACACTCACTCACACACACACACGAACGCACCAAAAGAGACCCAATTTGTTGACTACCGTTCTGTAGCGGTCTGTTACATTTTTTAATTAATTCATCAATAATTCATCAAGGCTTTTTTTT
Organism: Bregmaceros cantori; assembly: GCA_900302395.1. Classification (NCBI taxonomy): domain Eukaryota; kingdom Metazoa; phylum Chordata; class Actinopteri; order Gadiformes; family Bregmacerotidae; genus Bregmaceros; species Bregmaceros cantori. Next base: position 17,303 of record OMKY01257336.1, read on the forward strand.
TAGTACACTTTTGGAGCTGAAATGATTTCTCAGTTACTCATGATTACTCAACTACAACAATGCTTAACACTTATTATATTATTTATAATATAATAATTAAATATTATGGGAGGCATTAATAAAATATTATAAATGCCTCCCCTCGATTAATCGTTTTAAGACTTTTGGGATGCTACTACATCTACTAGTATGTAGCCTATGTTAAAAACGGAATTTCCTAACTAGGTTAATTGCAAAATTAAGTTAATGACAACGAACACTATTGATATGCATTTTATTGATTTTTAAAAATAGCATCTCTAAAGTTTTTTCTCTTAAAAGCAATACTTCTTTTTAGAATGTCCACCACAAAATCACAATTGTATTATTTGTATTTTGCCAACCATTTAAAAATGTTGATCACTGAGAACATAAATTATTCCATTAAATGTATTTTTGATGTTTTTGCATAATTGTATCTCAGCCAAAACATGTTTTATTTGATTATTTTATAAACACATATTGGCATTCGATTGCTACAGCCCTCGCATACTTATTTGTATATTGTCCAGCCCTGCTAATATGTGATAATATCTAAAGTGTAACGCACACACTTATCCCCACACTTAATACAAGAGCAAATTCATAATTGCAGGCATTTCCATGTAATGCATTATGTAGGAGGGACATTCACGCTGAAAGCATGTTTAACATGCATATTAAGGTATACTCCCTCCTTGTTATGGACTCGATGGCCATAAAGGTGAATTATCTGTGAGTGTGTGTGATAATTAAGCCGTATGCAGACGCCTGCTCAGTGGTGGTGGTTGGTGGTGGGGGTATGACATCCTGACCTACAAGTCGGGAAATCGGCAAAGGATCTTAGATGCCGGGGGCCTCTGCAAGCTAACCTCTGAGCCAGCTAACCTTACCCTCTATATCCTTTCTGCATTCTATATCCTTTCTCTCTCTCTCTCTCTCTCTCTCTCTCTCTCTCTCTCTCTCTCTCAATTTCAATAAAATTCAATGCTGCTTTATACATTGTACATTGGCAACCGTAGCCAAAGCATATGATCATATGATCCCCAATATGTTCTGATCTAGCATGCACTCACTCTGCGTGTAGTGGTACTTTTCATCACAACTTAGCCCCATGGTACCAAACATGGGTGTAGATAGAAGCAACTAATTACTTACACATTTTCCCAATTCAAATCTTGTATGTGAGATGTTACACAATCAAATTTTGGTTCAATTTCAAATGTGGAAATTTGTAGCCTGGTGAGCCAGAACCAACGCTTCGTCCACGCATCGCACATCGCTATACGTTTGTATTGGGTCTGTGAAAATCAGGCAAGCCACCAGTACGGATCCAATCGGCCAATCAGTGCGGACGTGGGGGGAGTTGGTACGGCTACACAAGACAGGGGCGGAGTTTGGTTGTCACGCCTCCACGCCGCTTGTCCCACCTACTGCTCTGTGACTGGATAACACGATTTAATTGACACGTTGTTGTTTTGTAATGTTTTCCGACCCTGGTTTTACCAGACCCAATGATCGTTCTAATTGTGTGCGATTCATGGACGATTAGTTGGTTCTGCCACGCCAGGCTAGGAAATTTGTATTTGCTTCCATCTCCACCTCCCGTTTGGATCAGGGGCACTGATCCAAATGGGATCAGTGCCCGTATCATAGGCAAACTATGTTAACAAAGTACTGCAGCACGGCAGAGTGAGTGAAAGCACAGAGTCAATATAGGCATGTATTGACTCGACCAAGATCACGGAAGGACATATTTCAGTATACCTTTCTGGTGCAGTTTTCCTTTGAGAGATGATATTTATCTCATGACTCATCTTACAATTTCCTCATCTATACTGACACACAGTAAATGTTGCAGTGTTAAATCAACACTTAAAGAGTTCAATTTAACACTGTCTCTGAGTGTATTTGGCCCTTATCAGATTTGGTGATAAATTAGCTCTTTCCATAGTGTTTAACGCCTCTTAAAATTAACTTGAAATTGAGTAAAAAATGAACAGTGGCTAACACTGTACAGCACCGCCGGCACGTCAGTGAAGGGACGGACGTCTGCATCTGAGCGGCCGTGAGGGTCTGCGACATGCCGAGTCGGCAGCGCTACTAAAACCCAAACCCCTGGCGTCCGAGCCAAACCTCGATCCGCGCTAAGGGTTGGGTGCCGCATGAGTCATGATGCAATGAAAATAATGCTCTTTAAAGTTTGAGAGATGATGAGGTGCGTGGGCTTTGGGCAGGGCTTTGTTGAGTCTAATTGACACAGTGCCTTGTAACTCTGCAAATTAACACCAACACTAGTAAATATTCAACTCCATCTGGTGTTGTAATAACTCTGAAAGATTAAATGAACTTTGACACTGCATATGTAACACTGTGAAATTTACTGTGCACGTACAACGTGGATTCGTCGTTGGCATGCATCTTAAATTTGAACATGGTAGGTGAAATGCAGTTTTTTCTTAGCCTGGCGAGCCAGAACCAATGCATAGTCCACGCATCGCACATCGCTAGACACTTGCATTAGGTCTGGGAAAATCCAAGTTGCTGTCGGTACGGAATAAATCAAACAATCAGCGTGGACGTGGGGGGTGTTTTATACGGGCTGCACAAGACGTGGGCGGAGTTTATATGGGCTACGTGAGACATGGGCGGACGTTTTCTGACCCTGGTTTTACCAGACCCAATGCAAGTGTCTATCATATCAATTTGTTCTCTCTCTCTCCCAATGTCACTTTCCCTCTCTGCCTTTCTCTCTGTCTTTCCCTGTCTCTCTCCGTTTCACGTTGTTAATTTTGTTTAGACGCACAGAGCCCTCTTTATAGTCTTATCAGGTCTCTGTAGCCCTGGCCAGCCTCGTCTCCGATGGACACTCAGTGGACAGCAGCAACCAGGGACAGCCATAGTGGCCCTGAGGGCTCAGTGTCCGTAACGGCGTTGTAATCTTGTTGGGGCTCGAGTGTCGAGCAAAATATGTTTGAAGTATAAACCATGCACATCTCAGGTACATTTGCACATACATCAGGCTATTGTGAGAATAGGCATGATAATATCACAAACATTCACAAGACCAAAATCAGAGCAGGGGTATACGAAATATTATTACTAGTAATTATATTTCACACATAAATATATATTTTCTTTTTTTAATTCCAACATACATTGGGCATTACACAAGGGCATTAGTCCATATTTTTGAAACATTAATGAATATATAATTGTCTGTAATTACAGACATTTACCCAGGATCAATAAGGTGGATTGCCCTAATGTGCACCGCTGCCTAATGTGGGACACCTAAGCTCTAGGGGCTCTGGCTCCTCCCTAAATTAATGAATGTCACTGAAACTATGGTAAAAGCAAACTATCGCAATCTGTCAAACATTAAGTTCAGCCATACATGGCAAAAGTACCCAAATTTATTACTTAAGTAAGAGTAAAATACACTTGTGAAAAAACAACTTGAGTAAGACTACAAAGTATTGATCCAAATATGTACTCAAGTAGAGTAAAAAGTACAGGCTCTGAAACATACTCAAAAAGTATTTTTGAAAGTAAAAAGTACAGGCTCTAAAATGTACTCAAAAGTATTTTTGAAAGTATAAAGTACAAAGTAACAAAATGAAATTGTATATAAAATTCACCTTTTCACTTCTAGTTTTAAAATGTTTGAATGTTTGAATAAATTGTTAAAAACCTAACCCAACTCACTTCGTTTAAGGTTCATAAATCCCACTGCCGGCATTAACGCCCCCTACTGGCTAATTCACACTCCTACCATCGGTGCGCAAAAAAATGTAACGAACCTATTATGGGGAAAGTAAGGAGTAGAAGTAGAATTTCTGTTACCATCAGAGAAAAAAGTACTTCTAAAAGTACAGATACATGAAAAAAAATACTTAAGTACAGTACTTGAGTATTTGTACTTCGTTACTTGCCATCTCTGCTGTTCAACACTGAATTTCACTGTACCACATTAGGAAACTGACTGTACCACATTAGGAAGTTGCAAAAAATGGCCCACATTAGGGCAATCCACCCTATATGGAAAGTATACAGTTAATTATTTTACTATTGCGCATCTCTAATTACAACACTACTTTTTGGCAGTGTTTTGTAAAACAATGGATGCTATTAGCAAGGCACACTGGGGTGAAGAGTAAAGAGAGAAGGGGAGGGGAATGTTTTAAAGTTTATAAACCCTAACTAACAACCTTTTTTAAAAAGATCACTAGCCATGAAGAGATGCTTCACCAGGTATACATTAACCAGTATACATTAATATCATACAAACACACAGATATATTAATGCACTGAGTGTACAAATACAATGTTGTGTTTGTGTACATATATACATTTATGCAGTTTACTGAATTGTTTACTATTAACTAACCATATCAGCACCGCAAACATACACAGATGTCCTGCAAAAGATGTCAAGAGACAGGGTGGATTGCCCTAATGTGGGCCCTTTTTTGCAGCTTCCTAATGTGTGACAGGCAGTTGCCTAATGTACAGTGTAATGTAGGGTGGAACAGTTGAACTTAATATTAGACACATTTCCATAGTTTGCTGGAATGAATACATCCTAATGATCATCAAGATAAAAGATACAAGATACAAAGTGTATTGTCATTCTATAGAGTGAACAACAGAATGTAAAAAGCAACTCCTCCTCTGTGGATTAAAAACAGCAGCAACGACATATGTTAGAGAAACAGGGAGCCAGAAATAACAATAAATAAATGAATACCTGACAGCCTGATGATCCGAATAGTCTGCACGAGTATAATATACAGATAAAACCAGAGAAAAGAGACCTTTAATAAATATTGTTTGAAAATATAAAAGTATAGACGTGTGTATGTATATATGACGACATTATGGTGGTATCATCGCGTTCAGACGAACAGCCAGAGAGCGATATTTGCATAACATTGTCTTTTTAAAAGCGCTCTATTATTGTGTAGAGACACTTGCCGCAGGACGCCACTCAGGACACTGGACGGAGGGTGCCAATCTGGGCGAGCGGTAGGTTTCTTTTGGGGACACCTTGCACGAGGCGCCACTCAGTGCGCGTCGCCATGAAGGTGCTTGCATGAACACCTTGCGCAGTGCACCGGGGCGCATCACCTCACAGCTCGTGTTGCTGAGGCACCCTTTTTGAACCAGCGGTCGAGTCCCCTAGACGCAGAGCCAAGGCACATGGACGGCCGTCGCGTTTCCCCTTACAGCTTTTATTTTCATTTTCAATAGTTCTACTGCATCCCTCCAGTTTACATTAATGCTGTGCCCCTCCTTTCCACAATAATAAATCTGTTAAACGTACTTCAGCTTCCTCGTACGTCAGCTTCCTCTTTATACATTCACCTTGATGAATGACCTTACCTGTGCTTTGTCAATTGGGATGGAGACCCCTCTGAGTTGGTGACCAGAGTCAAGGGTCATAGGTAGTGAGGGTTACAATTTATTTACCCATGGTAATACAATCAATCGCCAGAAGATGGCAGCATAATTACATCCATTGTATTTGCCCCTATTTAATGGACGTGAAGTGGTTAAACACTTCACTTATGTATCGTCATCATATGTCATACCACCAAAATGTCTGCCGCCGCCGCCAAGCCATGACATCACGTGCAACAGCCTTATTGCACGACCCTACCCATAGAGCTGTGTCCATTTATAGTAGCCTGGCGAGCCAGAACCAACGCATTGTCCACACATCGCACATCGTTAGGCGCTTGCATTGGGTCGGAAAATCAGGGTCTCCGTCAGTACAAAATCAATCGACCGATCAGAGCGGATGTGGGGGGAGTTTGTCTGGGCTACGCAAGACGTTGGCGGAGTTTGTACGGGCTACGCGAGACGTGGGCAGAGTTTGGTTGTCACGCCTCAGCGCCACTTGTCCCAGCTACTGCGCTGTGACTGGATAACACGATTTGATTGACACATTTTATAAAATGTTTTCCGAGCCTGGTTTTACCAGACCCTATGCAAGCGGCTAGCGATGTGCGATTCGTGGATGATACGTTGCTTCTGGCTCGCCAGGCTACATTTCTAGCGCTGCGTTTAGGAGTCTATCGATGTTCACACTTCAGATGCCTGTCATCTGTTTTGCAATTCTGCACTAAACGAATGAATGGTATAAAAAAAGACAAGTTGTCTTCTTGTGGATATGAAATATTTACAATGAAATCAGTTGTCAGTTTATATATATTTTCCTCATTGTTATTTTGTCTCTCCAACTTTAAAGCCTTGAAACATTCATGGCAGAGTTAAGAACACAGATCTGGCTGGTGCTGGCAGTTAATTAGTCAGACACAGCACACAAACACACAGTCTGGAGCACGTCCTTCAGGAATCCAAAAAAATAAAGAATGATATTTACTTTTTGTAAACTTTAAAAGGATTTGAAGACAAAGAAAAAACAGGCCCTGAGGTGATGTTTCTGATGTCTGATTTCCAGGAATATCCACTATTGATGAAAATGCGCACAGTCTACTTTTGGGAAGGACTGCAGAAGACAATGAGAAAAAAAAAAAGAGACAACAATTGGAAGCTATTCTCTCTCTCTCTCTCTCTCTCTCCCACTCTCTCTCTCCTCTAACTATTTTATTCACAGAAATTTTGTGAAACAATTGAAAACATTTAAATTAGTCATTGTTTATCTTTATATCTTGGAGCCAGAATAGAAGCAAATAGGAAAACTACCACAGAGATAAGGAGAAGACTGGCAATGGCATTTGTCAATGGAAAAGCTCTGGAAAGGACAGTGTATAGGCACAAAAAAGAGAATTCTAAAAAGTAACCTTCAAAGTAGCCTTCAAAATGAAATGCTACAGCAAGATTCTGAGAATATTGTGGATTGATAGGATATCAAATGATGAGGTATTGACAAAAAACTGCAATACTTTTGACATATCAAACGGCATGAGTCACTTGAAAAACACATACTGGAAACAAAGATGGAAGGCAAAAGAGGAAGACCAACAAGAAGATGGGAGAAAGACATACAGGACTGGTTGGGGACAACAACAGCAGAAGCTGGCAGAATAGCAAAAGACAGAGTGGTGTTTGGCAGGAAGGCTCAAGAGGCAATGTCTTACAGTGGGACAAGCTGATAGAGAGAGAGAGAAGAGTTTTATTTACTGCTCAATTCAGGTCTGATGTGGGCACAGCACTCCATTGTTCTTGATGTCATCACTCTGTTGAAAAGTAAATGCTGGTCCAACTAAACACAAACCTGGTTAGCATGTTGCTTCAGGGTGGTGTGGGGACCATGCTGGTGTAATTTACCTCCAGTTTTGAATAAATCCCCAACAGCGTAATCACAAAAACACCCCGCACCATGTGTGCGAACCAGGGTGCGAACACTGAGAGGTCAGGACTTGGTTTCTGGATGCAGAATGGGCTCCAGTGCTCCAGGCTTGAGATGAATGTAGACCTACAGTGGGTCCATTGTGAAGTATGCACTGCCAAACGTTCCCACCCACACAGACACGGTATGAGCCTACATGTAAACGGGGGTGGAACAGAAAATATCACATCGGAAACACAGCTAAAGGATGCTTTATATAGTGCCCATCTGGACTCACCATGGAGGTGTCTGAAATCAATCCCTATTCCCTATATATTGCACTATATAGGGTGCACAGAATTTTGTACAGGTGTCCAAATACTCCATGTAACCTATATAGTGCACTCAAAATATTCTGCAATGCATGATAAAAAGTAGTGAACATCGATGTACCCTAGAGCAAGCAATATGACCCATAATGCACTGCAAGTCATGATGACAAATTACCAAAACAAGGGGTTAGGCCAATGGTTAGGGTTAGGGTTTTGAATAGACCCTAATAAAATAGGATGCTGAGACCTTGGCTGTAGACCGCTACCAGGGGCAGCAGCGAGTCTCTGAAGTGAGATGTTGTGGGTTCTCCACTGGACGCAACGAGATCTTGGCTGTAGAGCTCTACCAGCGGACAACAGCAGGTCTCTGTAGTGAGTCATGGGGGCTCACGCCGACATAGATTATATAGCATTAAACAGCTGACAGGAACAAAATTAACCATTCCGGGAACAATATTTTTTTGTTCTAAGCGGTTTGGGAACATCAATTTATTAGTGGAACTCATAAGCGGAAATGTTATAATTCTGTTCATGTTTGGAACAAACCGATTGAGGAAAAAAGATTGGTTCAAAACCCTGCACACTTGTCCAATGTAGATGTGACTGGTACGTATGGTGCTGCATTTTAAGCGTTCACTCAAGTGATGTTTTCACGTAGTGAGAGCCCGTTGGGGTGTCTCTGGCCAGGTTACAAGCACTCTGGTGTCTGGTCAATGAAACAAGAAAACTTCATTCAGAGCCTCCCCTTCCCCCTATATCTCCTAGGTTGTCGGGAGCAGCAGGAGGGATTTCCATCTCAAGATAATCAGCCATGGAAGGTAGAGAAACACACCCTGAAAAAAAATAGCAAAGAAAAACACTCTTTAACAGCTGCCATAGAAATCCAGCACAAGAAGTGCCCCAAATCTATTACAATGTCTGTGCTGTGTAGTAAGTATAACAACATGATTAGCTTTCAGACTGTGGTGCTGTACAGTATGCTAAGAGCTTTTTTTTTTTAATTAGCTTTTGGAATACTGTTCAACACACCATACACGAGTACACTTAAATCTTTCTATGGTGTATAATATAGCAGTGTTAGCCTTAGAATACATGTCTCTCTATGGTGTATAAACTGGCATTGTTAGCCGCTAGAATACATATCTATGTATGATGTATAAGCTAGCATTGTTGGATTTTAGAATATGTGTATATCTATCGTATATAAGATGGCATTGTTAGCCTTTAGAATACATGTATATCTATGGTGTATAAGATGGGATTGTTCGCTTTTAGAATGCATATATTACAGATACATGAAATGGAACAGGGAAAGGTGAAGATGACACACCTCCAAATTGATTGCAGTCAAAGACATGTCTCGGCACATAATCCCATGGAAAGCAATTGTCAGGATTATGGCCAACAGAAGAAACAAATCCATAGCAGCCAGCCAGCAATTTCATTACCTTTTTAAACAATCTAGTCCGAGCTTTGACATTCTTCGTGACTTCAATATCGGTGTGTGATATTGAATAGAGATATTGAATGCATAAGGTTGGCAGCTGGTCTGGTTGAGTATGGCGCCCCCTTGAGTCAAAATCTTTTTTGCTGTTGACTGGCCGCCTGAAGACGACCCGTACTACTCTATGAACAGAGATGGCGGCGATGTCGCATCTGCGCATGCACGCTTGAGGGACATTCGCGCCCTACGAGACGCCGCTATGGCGACCGACTCGATAGCGCGCATGGTGGACGCAGCGCAGACAACGCCTTAACGCTGTCTGCTGCGGTATCTAGTCACAGTTTCCATAGCGTAGCGGCAGAACGCCGCCATGGGTTTGAGTCCAATAGTGAGCACTTCTTTGCGTCGCTTTTTAAACCTGAACATTACGCTTTTTTTACGGGTAGGTTTATGGGTTAGGTTTAGGGGCTAAGTTTAGGAGTTAAGGTTAGGTTTGGAGGTTTTAGTTAGGGTAGGGGTTAGGTTTAGGAGTTAGAGTAGGGCTTAGGGTTAGATGCTACAATGCAAGTTCGGACACGATCGGAAATGGCGACTGTTCCAGTGGATTCAAATGTAGTGTGTACGCGCAAACTTTGAGTCGCGCGCATGCGCAGATGCTACGCTTTTCTCATAGAGTAGTACGGTTCGTCTAGACGCTGACTAAAGCCAGCCCAATTCATAGCCTTGGGACTCTGATCACAGCACACACAGCAACATGAGATTGCTTCCAATCACGGTCATATACTGCAAGTCCATTCGCTTCTACTCTCTTGTTCCCCCTTTACACTAACGCTGTCAATAAAATGACGAAAAGGCACCGAAAAAATAACTAAAAATAACCAAAGAATAATTTCACCAAATGACTGATGTACAATACGTGTTACATTTGAAAATTATAATAATATATTTTAATGAAATCATAATGCAGAATGTTATAATTAAGTAGGAATACCATACATATGACAAATTATAGTATTCCCACTGGCATTGGCGTTCGCAGTACTTGGAGGTATTCTAGCTGATGTTAAACAATTTTAGCTTATTCATACACAGAATACACTAGAATTCTTAATACTATGTTACATTCGGGTGGTATGCCATATTTTGTAATGTGCACAGAATATTAAGCCCTGAATATTGTTGTTACGCGTGGCGCTTTGCGGCACTACCAGAGATTAGCGATAGGGGGCGATACTACCCCGTTAAGGCGCTGGTTGCCGATCTCTGGACGGAATCTACGTGAAAAAGCTATTGCTAATTATTAGCACCTGTAGCTTCTCTATTTAGGCAGCAGGCTTTCATAGAGAAAGCCTGCTCGCATTATCTTGGACCAGAGGCTAAGTACCATGTTATTTTACCATCTAATAGTTAACCGTTCTGCCTCTTAAACCTAGTTGTGGTTCCTGCCAGCAAACAGGGCTTATTGTTAAAAGCGATCTTTACTGGACTTGTCTGTGTGTGTGTTTATTTATCAGCACATTTACCACAATTTCAACCCATCTGTAGACCTAATTCTAACCACTAGGTGACGGGTTAGGTGGGCTCAGCGAGTTACTGAACGTATGGTCACTAGATACTTGTATGAGTTTAAATTCCATCTTTATGAGATCAGTTGGGACGGCCCGAGTTGAATATTGCGGTCTAGCGGTGTTGATCTAAATTGTTATTATTAATGTGAGCTTCCATTCTTGCTTAATTCACCAGCAGTTCTGTGAGAGTTCTAACAACACTCTGTCATGGGTCAATAAACAATTGAGGAAGTGGCCCAGAGAGAGAAGACAGAGAGAGGGTTTAATACCACTTTATTATTTACAAAACAAAGATTATCTTCAATATAGATCAACAATTTAATTACAGACGTCGGGTCTCGTCCATGCGATCATCGCCGACGTAACTACTTAGCTCAGAGTCCATCGGGACCGGATCGGGCGGAGGCTCCGGGGGGTCATGCTGCACATGGGAGAGAGCAGGAGCAGGTGAGCACAAAACGCCAAGTGATGAACAAATATCCAATTTGATCTCATCAAGGTATCGAAGCGTGACATGCTCAGTCAGGAACTAACCTAGTGTGAGAAAATGGGGCTGCGTCGCTCCGGGGTCAGGCGTGGCCTTATAAGGAGGTGGACTGATGAGCGTTGATGGTCGGCAGCTGGCGGGGATGGTGTCTCCGCGGCCGATGGTGGCGGCAGAGGCGACGATGGGACGTCCGCTGTGCCGGCTGACTTGTGACACAGTCTCCTTGGGCTTTGTATCCAGTGCACCCAAGCACCCACCTTTAACATGTATTCATACATTCATATTGCATGTTCAATGGTAGTTCTAATAGCTACCACTAGGAATTGTAACAACTGTGCAACAATGCACGCAAGCTAGCATTATTAGCTTCCAGAATGCTGTGTGCTAGAGTACACTAGCCAAGATTATTGCCTTTGAGAAGACTGCGTTCCATCTCCTCAGCGGGAACAATGAGCGACAGACGGGAACAATGAACGACAGACAGTGACAATGGGTCTTTTCATTGTTGCCACAGTTCATTTCCACATGGGCCACATGCTATGGCTGTCTGTTTCCTCTCTTGTCCTCTCTCTCTCTCTCTCTTTCTCTCTCCCTTTTTGAAATGAAAGTGGAGCCTTAGCGTGCGTGATGGTGATAGATGGTTCAGCGCGCTAACACTTTATCCAATCCAGCACAGATTTCATCCAATAAAGAATCACTTGGTCGGCCTCCAACTAAATGGAACTCAGAGAGAGGGATGGATGTGTGAGAGAGGAGGAGAGAGAGAGAGAGAGAGAGAGAGAGAGAGAGAGAGAGAGACAGAAATTCTGTTTTCTGTGCCCCAGAGATGAAATTTTCGTAAATTTGGCAAGTACGAGGGGACTACAGGAATTAGACGGGTGAAGAGAGTGTGAGTGACAAAGAGAGAAAAATAGTTGATGGTGGAGAGAGTTGTATGTAAAATGCTAGAACGGGAGAGAGAGAGAGAGAGAGAGAGAGAGAGAGAGAGAGAGAGAGAGAGAGAGAGAAAGAGAGCGGTTCGGGCCAAGACGTATGCACACACACAATTTAATCCATCACAGTGTTGCTCTGCACCATATCAATCACTCTTTCATCAAACACACACATCTGACTGACACACACGTATATATCTACCAAGCACACACTTACATGCACACACAAAATTCAACAAACTCAGTGTCACATAGAGAATCACCTGACAAGCATCACATCACACAGCTATGAAACATGTATTTTAGACTTACTCACATTGCATGTGTGTAGCTTTGCACAATGATCAAAATACAATATTGCACAAGAAAATCCCAGCAACCAAAGATACATACGTAACAAACATAACTAGAAGCACTAGAAGATTGCAACTGAGCCATAGTGGTACAAAAACAGTACTGTTTTTTAGTACTGTAGTGCTAGCAGTATGTGTGACAACCCATTATCAATGCAAGTGTTCGTAGAGTAGCACGATTGCGATTGACGCCACTGGTGAACATGCCAACTACATTTCCCAGTAGCCCCTGGACCCGGAAGTCTAGTCACGTGACCGCACAGCGATCTATTGATAAGTATGATTGTGTTACTTATAGGCTACAGAAATGCACCAAACTAATCACATCTTTCTTTTGTCATTTCCAACAACTCAATTTCCAACAAATTCCATCCAGATCTGTACACAACTTTTTCAATTATTAAGGGAACAAATCAATGCAGCTAAAAACGTAACCTGCTTCGCGGCTATGCCCTGGCGCAGGTAACAAGGCC
>OMKY01257357.1:0-14986 GCA_900302395.1 Bregmaceros cantori
GTCTAGCAGCGGCACTGACAGAGGATGGAGAGGCGTTACCCCACTTGAACGTGGCGTGGCCGCCGAGCGACACCTCTCTTCGCGCGGCGTCGATGATAATCCTGTGAGACTCCATAAACGGCATGCCGGCGAGCACTTCGACGTCCAGGTTGGCTACCACCAAGCCCTCGAACTGAAGTTCTCTGTCACCGCGTGTGAACACTAGCCGCGTCTCTCCCATGACCTTGAGTGGGGACGAGCCATCCGCCTGGTGGACGGCTTGGGTACTAGGTATAATGTGCGCACCCAGTCGTCTTGCTGTAGCATGGTGGATCATATTGCCTGTGGCGCCAGTGTCGACTGTAATGCGGACGGTGTAGTGGTCGCAAAACACGTCGAAGTGCGGGGACTGGCGAGTCTGAACGCGGTACACCACTGTGGAGGGTATGGAGCTCTCAGAGCACTTCTGCGGGGCATCTTCGGGATCAGACTCGGTCGCATTGTCGCTATCATCGCCGCCGACGTGACGTACTCTCAGCATATATTGCCGATCTGCGTCAGGGAGGAAGGGACATGCACTAAGGAAGTGGCGCGTGGCGCGGCGGCCCACTTGGGAACAGAGGGCACACACTCTTTCTCGCGGGGGTCTTTCAGTAGCGGCGCCGCGGGACGGCCTGGGACAGCCGACTCTCGGTTTACGGCGGGAGTCTGTGCTGCGGGGTGCGGCGAGACGTAAGACCTCAGCGGCAGCTGGATGCAGGCTTTTAGCGTCATCGGAGTTGCGGATCTCTTCCAATAAAGAGTTGACTGCTTGAGAAATCGCGGGGTTTTATCAACGCTAGCGTGCGCGATCTTAACTCTGTGCCATAACGTTGTTTAACGACAGCAGGGAGCCCGGTGTGGATAAGACGGAGCCATGTTAATACTACGACATTTTCTAACGTGGGAGACAGTTCCTCGTCTACGGTCACCGGTCCATCAAGATGAGATAATCCACCAACTGTTAGTAAAGAGTCCTCTACAAATGCCATTAATCGTTGGTATAATGTCTCTGGGCGCTCATCGGCATCCAAGCGGATTGAATCAAAGTCAATGAATTGTCCACCGGTTACTTGAAAACCGTAGTGTTGACGTATAAGACGGTAGAGTTCCTCCGGTGTCGTGGTCTCCTAACTGGATGCATCCGAGTGGGGGGTAGGAGTCGGTAAAGCCCGACGCTGCCACCACGCCAGTGTGACTACCACACGCACACTATTATTAAGGAGAGGGAGAGCCGCGACGCACGTCTGCAAGTGCAAGCATGACTTTAATAATAAACACTATCTAATGCACCACAGAAGTACCCACCCGGCGCACTAGCGCCTCCCGGTGGGCATAACACCCAGGAGCAACATAACCCTACGGGCGCAGGATTGGCTTGAAAAAGGGTGAAGAAGGGGGACGAGACATGCGGAAAAGATGTCGGGGAGGGGAAGCAAACCCACGATTCTGCGTGCCACACATGTTCCATTTGTGTGCTTTGCAGTGTTCTCACTCTTAACACACTAAGCTACTGCGGCACGCAAAATTGTAGTGATTATTAACCTGAAACATTGTTCATATTGCAAACGTTGAACAACATATTCAACACATTTAAGCAGAGGAGTGACCAAATAAGGAAGCGATGATCAAATTAGTTGCTGATTAATTCAATAATCGATTATCATCGATTAATCGATTAATCAGTTGCAGCTCTACATCAAACCATCAAAATGTCTGCTGCCGCTCACCGTGCAACTGCCCTATGGCCAGTGGCGATTTTAGGTAGTGTGATTGGCCACCCTGACCCCAGAATTTATACAATACAGATAATGCAAATTAAGAAAAATAATGGTAAAGATAATTTACGTAGTTGAGGATGTCTGTAGTTACATTTTTGTAAGATAAAGTTATAAGCTATCAGATAAATCACCAGATAGAAGATAAAAGTTGGAAATAAAGTAGGAACTATTGTGAAGCGTTTTCCGCCGTACTGATAATACCGGGACACCTCCGCTGTCTTCAGTTGATTCCTGAGCTGCGATAGAGCTCAGAGGTGGTCCCCTGATTGACCACACTATTCATTGTGTTCTGCAGGTTAGTGCATGGCAGTAAAACACTACTGTGGTCTAGAAGTCAGACCGACAATGATGTTGTTATCCACCTTCATTATATTGTTAGTTGTGTTGTGCGGACGTTTTGGAGCGCCGTCGAGACGAGAGACGCACACTTGTGCACGTCTATGATAGTAGCCCATGGTGTCGCGACCCCTACTGGTGGCAATGGATGCGCGCAGTGGAACATTAAGTTGAGGAGTTAATTAACTCTACATAGTGACGTTAAGGAAACAGCAATGTATAATGTGTTCTTTACAAGGATGATTGTAGAATTGTAAATTAAGCTTCAGGAATTTAAAAGTTATTTTCATCAAAGTGAAAATAAATAATAACCTTTAGATATCTAGCATCACTTTCTTTTACATTTATTGAAAAGAAATAGATGCCATTAGGAATTTAGTATTCAGAGTAAGGCTAGGAATTGAATGATTACTATCGTTTATTTTAGTTATATAATGTCCATTGTTTTAGTTGATGTATTTTAAAGAAAATAAAAAATAACTGCCAATATAAATGATAACATAAAGATGTAAAGCTCAGTATACCTTTTACATACAGTTTTAAGATCCTTACGTATTTGTTCTGTGGCTTGCATTGCGGTATTTTTATGTGACTACAAGGTGGCCCCCCAATTGGTAAAGAAAATTCAACTTAACAATAGATGATTTGCCTTTTAACTGAACCTGCTTCACTCCTGAACCAGCTAAGTTTAAGATAGATTTTAAACATTCACAATGTGAGGAGTGGCAAGATGCTTAGCAGCCAATCATGTCAGCACATTTTTTGAGTGACGGCAGTTTCCAACAATCAGGGGTTTAATTGGTGCTTAATTTGTAAATCATTAGGTGCCGGAACAAAAATACATACAGTAGCAAGTCGATGACGACATGGATTCAGGTCCCGGAACGCACAGAAAAACAAGTAAAAAACGACCCAACGAGTCCTGCACGGGTCTGTTTTTTTGAGACCCCTGCCCATCCATGCCCGCAGAGCACAGCACCGTACTCTCCCTTGACCCGTGGTCATTTCAAATGCAAGCCCTTACCCACCCACATTATGCCCGTTAACCATGCATGCCCGTGAAAGCGAAAGTTTCCCATACAACACTTAATTTTCAATGTGCCACCAAAACAGAGCCAGGGAATCATGGACTGATACGCAGAACCACCCAAACACACACTCGCACATAAACGCCAAGTCGCTCTCCCTGTGTGTGTGTGTGTCCCTCCATTAACATGTGAAAAAAAAAAAACGCCACCGCCACTAACGCACACACTTGCAGGCACACACATAAACCCCCTTGGTTTGCCCCTTTTAACGGGGCAAACCATCAACGCACGCAGGGAGGGGACATTATAACATGTATATGACGCTGCCCGACGTGGCGTATCAAGCAAGAAATCACAGATGAGTTTACGTTGAATTTTAATAAAGACATGTATGAAGACACATATGAAGATATATTATTAGAACACACCCCATCAATGTATTTAGTATATTTATATTAATATTATTCACAAGAGGTGGCAGATCAGCCCAAATAGGTCCCGGAACGCAGGGGGGTCAAAATGAGGAGGTGGGGGGATCCTGTTCCGGCATGTTCCGGCTCAAATTAATAGTGCGCAGCCAGGGTCACGCAGATATTGAACGAGTCATTACCCATCTCGCTTGTTCTCTATCTCATATATCTATATATCTATATCTATCTATCTATCTATCTATCTATATATATATATATATAGAGAGAGAGAGAGAGAGAGAGACACACACACACGTGTATAATTCCGTCATTCCATTGCCACCCCAGATTTTTTTGTGTCTGATCTTGGCCACCCCATTAAAAATATCTTGGCTACTCCACTGTACCCCGTTTCCAAATATGGAGCTAAGGGCGTGTCTTATACGGAAGGCAGCGTTACAGTAATAATTTCATAAAATAATAATACCATACCATACCACCTTTATTTATATAGCACATTTAAAAAGGAGTTGTGACAAAGTGCTTTACAATAAAACAAAAAACAATAAAAAGAGTAAAACATGGGAATATAAAATAACTGGTACTGTGATTTGTGTACATATTTTCAAAGCCCATATTTTTACCCTATATTAGAAGTGCATGTGTAGAGAACAATGCCTAATGATGTCAACGTATGCTCAGAATAACTCCATACAGTGGTCATATATTAACTGCTAGCGGAGCTAGCCTAGCCTAGCCCGGGTAGCTTGGTTCAACAAGAACTCCAAATAATTCCCATACGGTGCTCATTCTACCTCATTCTACCTACAGATCAGACGGTTAGCATCCCGGTTGCCGCACGGTGACAAAAATGAATAAAAACAGCTTTGAAAAGAAAATGTCCCGTGGCTCTGTGCTGCAGGCCGACCCATAACACTGGTCCCTGCGGGTTTCGACACCCTACGACCTACGGAATAAAAAAAAATTAATAACGCCAAATCTGACGTGTTTGCAAAATTATGACCCCCCCACACACACACACACACAATTAAGCGATAATTATCCCGGCAATATAAATTAAAACATCAATTAGGACAAAACAACCACCAGGAAGTTTCATCTTTATGTCATAGGATTAGTCGCAAATTGAGTTGAAGAGATCGGGGGCAGAGGGAAGAGGCTGCGATAGGCACCGTGCCATTAACATGAATGGGGGCATCTTAACCTGCTCCGCCAAACAATGCCTTCACTTCGGAGGGTTAGCATAAAAACACATAAAAAAGGACCTAAACTAACGCAAACATGGTGCGCCGGGAGTCGACCAACCACGGCAAATAATATAAATGTGAGTAGTTTCGATTTTGTGTGATGATTGTTGAATTTTATGTTATATTATATATAGATTAATCTAGATTAGGATAATGTATCTATGCCCACTACCAAGATATATACATTTAATCAGATCCAAAAAAACACTCCATATACAGGGCTACTACTCTCTAATGTACCTCTAACTCAATGTCTTTGTGTAAGTACCTCTACTGTGAAAAAGTAAGTGTAAAACAGTTCATGGGCATGGGTTAAAAGGCGCCTTGCTGTGTTGGCAGACCAAACAGGAAGGAAGTGGAGCTGCAGAAAGCTCAAACAGAACTGAACAGGAGCTGTGCATTCAAACAGCAAAAGAGGAACAATCGCTGCATTGTATGAAATATTCTACACGGATTTACTCAACAAACTCGTTCTAGTCCAATTGGTCTTCCCTTTCTGTAACTGCCTGCACTGCGTCTAGCAACAACTGTCTAGCGGTGAAGTATGTGAAAGGCACTGCGAGCGTTGGCTTGTACAGAGTGAAAGGAAATACATTTTGTGGCCGGGAAAATAACCCTCCATGGCCTCGGCGAAGGCCAACCAAGAGCATGTCTAGTAAATAGCATCGGGAATGTCGCTGACCTTGTTGTCTGCGGTGTGGAGTGCAGACGGCTATCTGCTAATATTATTGTATGCATGTACTAAGTTCCGAGTGATATGATTTGCCAACACCAAAAAGGGGTCGAGCCTAAAGACGAGAAGTAGCGGAAGAGGAGAAGTGAACCAGAGAGTCTCCGATGTTGGTGCCGTGGAGGGACGATGGAGGTCCCACTTTGTAACTGCCTGTGTCGATTTCTGAATTGTCCTGAAGAATCCAATGTGTATTTTTCAAACCATGACTTGTTGGGAAATCATAATAAGACTAGTTTTAGCAACAACAAATTTCTGGAAGCATTGTTTTCAGGGGAGTATTTCTGTGCTTGTAGCCCTTAGTCAGTGTAGGGAGCTGTGGACCTCACGTCACTAATCTACCTTTTGGTCCACTATTCCTGTTAAAATCCCTAGAGCGCACATGCACACCGGGCGCCGATCACCGGCAGCAGTGTAGCGTGCTGATTCGGCGTCCTTCCTTTCATAAGAATCGTCGCAGCACACAAACAAGCCCGCGGCAAAATCCTTTACAAGTAAACAATCTGGAAGGGCAATTTCTTGATAGTTTTCACCCTTAATGTTCCCGTGGAACATTAAGTAACCTAAACTTTTGTCCTGTACTGCTTGGGTCCTTAAAACTCTAGATTACTCTGCTCAGGGAAGCATAACAATTCCCGAGCACCAAGAATCTGTGGGTCTCAGTAGGGAGCCTACAGGAACAAGTCAATGATTTGTCTGTTTTAAATCCTGCATAAACGTTGAAGGATTTGCCAAATTAATGTATGTTTGAAAGTGTCAATTTAAATTGGATCAACCAAATACATTGAGTTATTACAAAAAACACCAACAATAAACTAATTGACAATACAGGGAAAGTTCTATTTCACTGGTGTACGCTTCACATATTATTTTATGTGCAGATTTTGTATTTATTATTCTCTTAAGTGGAATGGTGTCGTTTTTAAATACGTATTAAATTGAATCCATCGTTAGTGGAGCTCGTTAGCGGACAACCCCTCATGGGTGCACTGTGCAGGTTATGTCCAAACACCTCTAACTTGAGACTCATGTGCCATCTTGTGGGGAAAGAAGGATATTGCAAGTTTCGGCAGTGTCGTAGTTTGCACGTCTTCCTTAATCATGTATTTATATTCACATTGCTCTTAGGCAGAGTCTTGCATGGCTGTTGTAGTGGTGATTCTAATATTCACCAAATAACCGGGCCTTGCTACAAGCCCCAACCCCGGCTGAGGCCACGACAGGAGCAGCTGAAGTTGACCTTGGCTCCATATAGGGGCCTAAGTTGGGGGCCAGAGCCAGCGCATATTCATACACGTACATCGCTGGCCCACACTCTGAAAGAACAGCCTTGTGAGGGAGAAGGTGTAATGTGACTACTGTATATAACCGATAGGAACACCGGACTCTTGGAAGAATTGTGAGGATGAGGCCTTGGTCTTCTTGTTGCCAATAAATCATTGTTGATGCCATGATAGCTGTATCCTGAAATCTTTCACATCACTGTGAAAACATCTATGTTGGAAGTCAAACGTAGGACTCCTTGGCATAGGAGGATTCATCACATTTGCGACTCCTTAAAATCTCCTTGTCTGTTAGTGAGATGACAGAGGATGAAACTGCTCTGTCCCGGCAGGACATGGACCACTCCCGGTTCTCCCCTTGGTCACAGTCCTCCACAGATGCAGAACACCAGCGTCCCATTTGGCGCTCCAGGAGGGAGTCTTCGCTTAGGCTCGTCGTGCCTGTCCTCATCCAACCTTGTGCCCTCCAACCTTCCTGGACTGTCCGCAGCCGGCAGCCGCCCCCCGCAGCCATCTCCATGACTGCCTGCTGGTAGGACGGTGGTTGGAGCGGTTCGAGGGCAGAGAGGGGACGCGGTCGAGGGAGGTTCCGGGTCTGGGATGTGGGAACATGCCTGAATTCCTGAGGAGTACTGGCGCCCGCCATCCTCCCGTCTAACCTCAGGGGCTGATGGTGACGCTGCTGCCCCAGATCCGGCACGGATCGGCCACTCCACCGAGACCGCCAGAGCGATGGAGAGGACGACAAAAGTGGCTTGCGGAGAGCTGATGGTGAGGTCTGAGGAGAGCTGAACACGGAGCTCTGCGATTGATTGGAGATATCGCTTTCCAGGGAGCATGTGGAGTCATGCACCCCATTAGGCCGTGAGGCGACCATGTAGGAAGTGATGGAGTGGAGGTCTTCGCCGGGTGGACCTAGGGAGCAGTCGTCATGGCTTCTTGCTACAAGGTTCCGCTTGGCTCCATCCGTCTGCGGTGTTTCCAAAGAAAGGCCTTGTAGCACCGGCTCAGAGCGGCGGCGGCTCGTTAATTTAGCCTCATCTGAATCGTTTTCTGTAGCTGGTAACGTCGTAAGTGTGTGGGGCACGTCGCATTGAGGATTTGCAGCCGAGCTGGACGCTTTTGGGAGGAGCCACACTGGTGCCCACTGGCACACAGACGCGACTACGTTCCCTGCCTGCTCGACATCCGCGTCGGGGTCGGTGCTGTCGTAGGCTGAGTCGTGGAGCTGAGAGCTGAGAGCTGAGTCTGTAGGACGAGAAGAGACGTAAAACTTTTGAAAGATTTGAGCCGAGATTGAAGCACAGCTTCGATTTATATTTATAAAAACATAACTTCCATCTTCAGTCTGTAATAGAAATGATCAAGTACAAATGTGTTTTCCACTCATTGTCACGTACACACTTATGCATGTCTTACACGTGGTTCAAGGTGAAGATATTGAGTGAAATGGAATATAATTCTAACAAAGCCAGCTCGTCTGTACACTATGTGATCATGGAAAATGAAAGTGGATGCTTGAGCAGGCAGGGAGGTAAAGAGTAGTAATTAAGATTGCAATCACTGTAATTGGGATCCTATTGTCAAATGGACAATGATGAATGGCGATGTATCAATATATGACAGGGACATAAAAGTTTGTGCATAACTTGGTAATGAATGCGTGCTGAGGGACCTTCAAACCACTTCATAGTTAAGTGAAGGTGGACAATGAGAAAAATTATATTAGAAATTCATGAAAATATACAAAACTGCACATAAGTGGTACACAGGTATGCATGCGGAACAAAAGCGAGAATTGCATACTGCAAAGTGAGTCATGACAGCGCTTTTGCGTACTGAAAACGAAATCTATTGTCTGTTCGTATTTTGATGCCTAGGTGTGCATACACACATTAAGACTTCAGCGTCAATACGGCATCGTAAAAAACGCCTCTGCATTGCGTTTCTTAGCGTCTAAATCTGAATCTTGATGAGGATGGTGACGCTGATGACATCTTAACTCAACCAGTGCCAGATAATTTTCAAATTCAGTGTTTTTACTGGTTTTATTCAACATATGTTTTTTCAAGACACATAGAAAATGAAGTTCTGTGTCCTTGTCAACAAAACACATACCAAAAGAAACTTCAGACGTTCCTTTATCATCAGAAATAAATGTTTGTTTCTTCCTGTTTCCATTCTTTATATCTTTTCATAGCCTCCAAAACATAGGGGGGGGAGTTTATCTCTAAAAATGCTGAATTCTGTCAAAATCCTGAATGAATGCGGGTGCAGTACCGACCATGTCCGCTGGTTGGGGTATGTCGGTTAGAAGGTTAGTTTTTTTTTTACAATAAAAGCCAAAGACGCGATAACTCATTCAGTGCCAAAGATGCGCTAAAGATCCTGTTTTTTCTTTAGTCGCTGAGGTCAACATTTCCCCACATGGTTAATGTCTTTCAACCTGATTCACGACATAGCTAATTCCACCTCATTCCAATCCATTGAGGTGCATACAGTGAGCTTTTTTCAATACCATTTGCGTCGTCAGACCTTTGTTTTAGATGGTGACAATTTGTCAGTATTTTCTACAACGCACCCGAGTTATCAGCATCATCCGTGTCCCCCAAGAGATGAAGAGGAAGTTTATCTTCATGTTCAATCAGGTACTGGGTGAGATGGGTCACCTGTTGCACAAACAAAAAAGTTCTGGTCACCAAGACTACCAGGTCCAGCAGCAGGTCCAACAGCTTCTTTCCACTGTCCGTTTCACTGCTGAACACAGACAGGAACAGCTTCTTTACATTGGCTGTTTCACTGCTGAACTCCGACAGGAACAGCTTCTTTACATTGGTTGTTTGACTGCTGAACATAGACAGGAACAGCTTTCCATTGGCTGTTTGACTGCTGAACACAGTCATGAACAGCTTCTTTCCTTTGGCTGTTTCACTGCTGAACTCCGACAGGAACAGCTTCTTTCTATTGGCTGTTCACTGCTGAACATAGACAGGAACAGCTTTCCATTGGCTGTTTGACTGCTGAACACAGACAGGAACAGCTTCTTTCCATTGGCTGTTTCAGTGCTGAACACAGTCATGAACAGCTTCTTTTCTTTGGCTGTTTCACTGCTGAACTCCGACAGGAACAGCTTCTTTCTATTGGCTGTTCACTGCTGAACATAGACAGGAACAGCTTTCCATTGGCTGTTTGACTGCTGAACACAGACAGGAACAGCTTCTTTCCATTGGCTGTTTGACTGCTGAACACAGACAGGAACAGCCTCTTTCCATTGGCTGTTTGACTGCTGAACACAGACAGGAACAGCTTTCCATTGGCTGTTTGACTGCTGAACACAGACAGGAACAGCTTCTTTCCATTGGCTGTTTGACTGCTGAACACAGACAGGAACAGCTTCTTTCCATTGGCTGTTTCACTGCTGAACACAGTCATGAACAGCTTCTTTCCTTTGGCTGTTTCACTGCTGAACACAGACAGGAACAGCTTTCCATTGGATGTTTCACTGCTAAACTCACTGAGGTCCACACAGGGAATGGAAACTTTTTATATTGTTTGGCCAGTGGCCTCCACAGGGCAGCACTTCCACAGAACCATATTGTTTGAGAATAGAACAGAATATTCAGCAACATGGCTGTTCCCATCGACATGTGGATGGCTCCGAGGGAATAGAACGTTAATTCAACAACAAATAGAATATTCATTCAACAACAAAGGTAATGCTCGCCATGGGGGAGGAGTGGTTTCAGATGTTAATGTTTCAGTCACTCAATAATAACATATAGGTTCACAAGTAATCCTTGTCTTCCTGAGTGGATGTAGACTATTTGAATGTGTGTGTGAAGGTGTGTGTGTGTTTTATGTGTGTTGTGTTTAAGATTTCCCCCGGGGCATCCAGCAAAAGCGTCAAGCATCACGGCTAGAGCCCGAGAGAGATCAAGAGACCAGCCTCACCGAATGCAAAGGCTCAGTGTATCAACCCCTGCGTCCGCGACTGTCTGAACCAATACCTCTGAGTTTCGGAGTGGGACCCAGACACACCAAACCTTCATTAGACCGTAGCATGGGGAGACAACCACATGAACACCTTGACATAACCAGTGAAACCGGCAAAAAATTACCAACATGTCCGCTTCTGTGCATAAATCTTGCTATGTCAGTTTTTGTGCACAAATTTTAGAGTTCCAAACCTTGAGCCTAAAATTGCTGTGACTACATCGTCATTGGTTTTCCAGAACGGGTTCTTCGGACGTTTCAACCAAAAAAAAAAAAAAACATGCTCCCCCGCTCTGTTAGGTCCCAGGGGTTATCAGATCCTTGTGCAGATACGTATTTCCAATTAGTCTAAATTAATCAGAGTATATTAGACAAAGACACCCCGAGGTGCAATCTCCAAGCGTTCAGGAATTTTGCCAACGACCAATACATGCATGTGTGTAAGGTACACCGTCAGCACTCAGACAACCAAAAACATCAGAACGTGACCGCAAATTCCAAAATTCCAAACGTGACCGCAAAACTCTCAGATTCTACTCACCCCTTGTCACACCCCTTCCCTCTCACACCACTGGCACAAGTTGTACAACACCTCCGCCACCTGGTCCAAATTGTCCCGGTCCTCCTCCACACTCGCACTCATTCACCACCCCTTGGTACGAGTGTCCCAAGTTACCACGTCAACTTCACCCTCAACACTAAAAGCTCAGGCCAGCAACCCTTGCTGGCAGAGGCAAGGGTATGAGGTCACAGAAAATTCACCACAGCAGACAGCAGTTATCACCAAAAATGACACCAATCGCCCTCATTTTACCACAATAATACTAATAACAATGGCACAAATTATTATAATAATCAGTCCTCCTCCGGTGTCCATTCCTGAAAGTCTGCTACTGTTTTATTATCATTATCCTTATTTCCTACTTTTTATTATTAGTATTCCCGTTATTACCCAGATCCTCTCTTCAGCGCTCCTTCCAACCCATTGTACCTGAATTCTTGTGATGGTGTAGATGACGAAAGATATTATTATTATTAACACTCACAGGGGGCTCCTCGTGGCCGCCCCCCTGCTTACTGACTTGGGCGTGAGTTTGCCCCTACCCGCTCTCCATCTTGCAGAGCGCGGGGATGGCCATACCTAATATAATGTCATTATTACTGCTATTATTATTACTATTTCTATTATTACTACTGTTATGACTATTATTATTATTATCCCTATTAGTACAATCACAATCATTATTCCCAACTTATTGTTATTCGTAGTATTTTTATTCCTATTCTTATTCTTGTTCTATTATTACTTTATCTCCATTCTACATAAAGCCCATTGAACATTGATTATTAATATTGTCCTTATTACCATTGCCTATTAAACCTTGATAATATATATTGTAACGAAAGGCTGTCCCCTGGTGGAGGAGATGGGAATAGAGGAACTCACATCGGCAATAGCTGAACTCAGCCATTGCCAAGGTTCGTTCGGACCCTATTTAAGGGCCGCGCTGGTACATGCTGAGACACCAACGGTGTCAGACCAGCATGCACCGCGCTGGTGCATCTCATTACAATATTATGTCTACTCCTGGCTGCAGATGTGAAGAAGTCGACTCACAGGCTGCCATCCTGACATCACCCCCTCCCCCACCCCGCTCGCCTCCTCCCCCACTAGTCCTATCTGTGTTTATGTATGTGTGTCTATGTGGGTGTGTGAAGATGTGTCTATGTACTGTATGTGTGTGTGTGTGTGTGTAATGGTCCACAAAACGACTCACAGTCAATTTAAAGGCTCCTATTGAGAGATTTTCCATCAGCCCATCAAAGCGTGTGATGTGTCAAGAGTGTGAAAGGCTTTTTACAGGAGTCTCCTATGGTGACAACGTCACCCGGCAGTACGATGCACAGTCTATACCCTACCCCCTACCCACTGTCATCAGTCTATACCCTACCCTGTAGCGGTTTGCATTTCTAGGGGAAATTCGATACACACACAAACCCTCTGTGACATTTGCTGACCAGCACATTCTTGCCTGCACGCCCATATTTGGACTGCTGTAACTGGCTTTGTGTCTTATTGTGATGTCATAGGCACACCCACGACTGGCTGGCTGAAGAGACAAGGGTATTCAGTGTTCATTCCTCTTTCTACTTTGCTGCTTGAAGAATAAAGAGCTGTATGCTAGAGGCTGTGTTCCTCATTACACACATACATCTACAACCCTCTAGTATAGTCTATATACTACCCCCAATCCTCTATCATAATCTATAGTCCCTATCCCCAACCCTGTCATCAGTCTATACCCTACGCCCTACCTTCTATCATAGTCTATATCCTACCCCCAAGCCTGTATCTTTGGCCTCGTGCAGACAGCCGTTTGTCTGCGCATAGAATGCGCAGACAAACGACTGTGGCCGTCGGTGTGAACGCAGGGCGTAGTAGGCAGGTAGCAGAGGCGAGCCATATACTGCTCCTTTGCTACCTGCCTGATTCGCCAAGGGGGGTAGTCACAGCGCCGCAGCAGAGGAGGATTATACGCCTTGTCTTTGCTACCCGGCTGCTACGCCCCGCGTCCACACCAACAATTCGCCCCGCCGCATCACAGCAAGCAGGACACGCCTAGGGGATGGCTTTCCGCATGGGGAGAAGTTCCGTTAGCGATTAAGAATCGACTCTAAAATAAATTAATACAAACATCACAAATGTTTGCAGATCGGGGTGACGGCAAAGTGCGTGAGCTTCTGACACTCTAAACACGACGCGCAGACAAAAACGTGAGCAAATAAGCACAGAAAAAGCGCAGCTGATCACACCGCGCCGTGTCTTTCTCCCTTTCGTCTCTCCTCTCCCTGTGTGTGTGTGCGTGTGTGCGTATGTGTGTGTGTGTCTATTCTCGTGTACGCATCTTTTTCTCTCTCCACGTCTCTCACATTTAAATAGGAATTGGCGCCAGACCCTTCCGTCGAGAACCGTACATAGTGCCGTGTCCCCTTGTGAGCGCTTACAGCCACGTTGAGAAGTGGCTATACTGAGCATATACTGGCATCTGATTGGACCATACAGACACACCTCTGGAATTTAAGCCCCTTATGGGCTCTTGTTGAAACAAGAATGTGTTCGACGCATGAGGTCATGCACATAGACACACAGACACACGCACACACACAAACACACAGGGAAAGCCAGTCGGCGTGTATGCCCAGCGATTGTGCGTCATTGCGCATTCCACACATCGGCGCTGCCGCTGCTGTTTTCAGTTGCGCATTGAAAATGTAAAGTGTTGTATGGGAATACTTTCGATTTCACGGGTAGAATGTGAACGGGTACGGGTGGGTACGGGTTTAAATGTGAAATGAGCACGGGTTAGTGGGCTGGTACGGTGCTATGCACTACGGGTATGGGTGGCTACGGGTCTCAAAAAATTTACCCGTGCAGGACTCTGGCTCGTATCATCCCAGGGTGCGTAGCCTCGTCTCATATATAACGCCATGAAACGCTCGCATATGTGAGAGTGTCTTCTAACGAACCCGGTGTTCAGCACGAGGAGGAGGGTGTGCCACGCAGAAAGGGAATGAGCAGCACAAACGGCAGGTGATTCCCAAATTGACGTTGCGTTCCGTGAAGTCACTGGTAATCGTCAGTGCACTGAGTCCCCCTGCACAACATAAAGCTGCATTAGGTGTTTGCGGCATGCACGCCGACCCCGTTCCCGAATGGGGATGCCGCAGCTTGCGCGCGGCGCCTCCGTGGCTCGTGCCATGTAGACGGGGCTAGTCCCGTCTCATATAGCGCCATCAAACGAGTGTGTGAGATAATAATTTCAACAGATGCGAAAGTGTGAGAGAACGACTTTTACCAGTAGTTCCAAAACTATCCGTTATAGTAAATTAACGGTTGGCGCAGGTGCGTGTCTGTTCAAACGGCAGGCGTTGTTCGCTGGTTGATGTAACGCACTCCTGTGACGTTGGTAATGAAATGCGTTGCTTGCACTGCTTGTTCTCCGCCCCTCCGATGAGGAGAACCTGAAGGATGTGCGAACACACACGCATGCCCTCCATTCCTACGCCTCAGTGTGAACAAAACCCTTTTTGGTATCGGCGCAGAAACGGCGGGCCGATCGACACGCAGATAACAGGCA